>VYZT01030590.1:0-37208 GCA_013400735.1 Pomatostomus ruficeps | reverse complement strand
TTTTTTTTTTTTTTTTTCTCTTTTAGAAGATCACCATGATTCAACCACGACAACCCGTGGGAGTGTGACCCTTTGTTGCTGGCGGGCGGGGAGACCGGATCTCGAAGCTGGGACCTTACATCCCGTGACTGCTGGCGCCCATCCGCGCACAGAGCCATTCCCCGCGGGACCGACCCCGTCCATCCTGCTGCCACTGACGCGGGGCGGGGAAGGCAGAAGGGCGTCCCGAGGAGCTGCCTGCCGCTCCGGGCGGGTCTCCGCAGACCGGCGCTTTCCCGGCCGGCCAGGTCACTTTCGTTTCCCGCTGGCTCCTCCTCCACCACGGTCCGCCCCCTCCAGGCTGCCGCTGGCCCCGGCGCCCGGCTGCCGGCTCCCCGCNCAGGTCAGCACCGCGGGCGCGGGGCCGGCGTTTGGCCCTTCAGCGTCGTGGGGCGGGTGGGTGCCAGGGGAACGAGGGGTAATCGTTTTAGACGAAGGGAGGGCAGATTCGGACCAGATGTAAGAAGTTTTTTACGATGAGGGTGGTGAAACATTGGCACGGGTTACCCAGAGAGGTGATGGATGTCCCATCTCTTGAAACATTCCAGGTCAGGTTGGACAGGGCTCTGAGAGCCCTGATCTAGTTTGGGATGTCCCAGTGCACCGCATAGGGGTTGGACTAGATGGTCTTTAAAGGTCCCTTCCGACCCAATACATTCTATGATTCCACGATCTCTCCTTGCAGTGTGCAGAACGGATCCCAGAGGCTGAAGCAGTACTCGACCTGCTGGAGAAATGTCCAGAGCACCAAAAAAAGGGAGGTTTTCCCATCATCGTTTTTGAGGGTTTGGATGCCACGGGTAAGAGCAATGTATGGTTGAAGAACCACAGATGAGAAATTGTTGAAAAGAGTAACTGCTATGGTTTTGATTCGGGCATAAGGCTTAAAAATAAAATTAAAAAAACCCAAACCAATAAACAAAAAACACCAGCCTAGAAACCTGTGACAGATAAGGAATTAGTAATTACAAATGCCAATCTTACTTGTAAAAGATTAGTGTATGCTAATTTACATTCAGTGGTTTAATTCCTTACCTGTGTAAAGGAAAGTATACAGAGTGGAGTACTGAAAATTAAATTTCTTGTGCAGATGATGAAACATACTTTTACTGGAGAGTTTTCAAAGAAATGAACTAAAATAGTAGTAGTCTGGGAAACTGACAGCAGTTTATCTCAGAGAGAAATATTACTTGCCTCTGAATAGCTTTTTCTGACTTGTCAGTTAAAGAGAACTGAAAATCCCCATAAAAAGAAAGAATTGGATGACCAGCATGGCAACAGTCACATAAATTGCAACCTAGAAAAATACTATAAATTAATATATAGAGAAATTGCCTTGAATATACAGAGAAATTTCCATGCACTTAATGCATTTAAGGGAGTGAAGACTGAAACCTGGCAAAAGGAAGGGCTGGAAGGCCCAGAGAGCAGGAAGGAGAGTAATAACTCCTCTAACTAGACTCAGAATCATTTTCCAATGGAAACTTTATGACAAGATACTCGGGTCACATATTCAGATGTCAGAACCTGTGCTCCACATGAATAAACAAGAGTGTTTTTCAGTTTTTAAAATTCAGGCAGATTTGATAAATAATATAACAAATATTTCATTCTGTAAATGAAATGTAGGCAAAACCACGGTGACCCAGGCTGTTAAGGACACCCTGAATGGCGTACTGCTGCGGTCCCCACCAGCCTGCATCAGCCAGTGGAGGACTGTATTCGACGATGAGCCAACACCCATTAAAAGAGCATTTTATGCTGCTGGCAACTACATTCTGGCTTCAGAGATAGCGAAAGCATCCACTCAGGCACCTGTGATCATAGACAGGTTTGTGTATTTAAGAAGCCTTCTTATATCAGTGCCATCATACAGTTGTTCAGTGTAACAAGCAGTCAGTGATTGTCTCTGTGTTTCTTCAGGGGTTTTGTTTTGGGGTTTTTTGTAGGTTTTTTTGGGTTTCTTGGGAAGCATTCTGCAGAGAGTCATATAAATATTATATCTTCTAGAGAGTAACACTTATGATAACAGTAAAATAAGGAATTTCAATCAGTGTAATACTCATAACCAGCTTTAGAACACATGAAAATTGTTACATCTTCAATTAGGAATAGTGGAGGCACAGATTCTGCATTCTGAGCTAAACCAGTGTTTTGTGACAAACCAGAGGGCATTGTGGGCTGCTGGTCATGGCTGTCTCTAAGATGTGTCTGAGGTATGGGTGGATTGGAATGACTGAGTTTTAGGTAGACTTTTTGTGAATGTAAAGCCAGAAATATGCTTCCCACCTTTTTGGGTTTGTTTGTGTTATTTCTGGTTCATGCTAACTGTGTAGGCAGCTTACAGTATTACTGTTAATAAAAAAGTCTCCATGCACTTCGAACCCTCTGACTTAATTCAGTAGGTGTACTGTAACCTCCTGCTGCAACACACACACACACAGAAGTTATTTGCATGTCAGTGCTATTTTCAACCAGCCTTAAATCCACTGAAATCTATCCAACCCAGTGCCTTGTAGTGGGGGGAATGTTAAATGCAAGTGAAATGCGTAACTATTAGTAGTGCCTGGGTTCATTCACGTTTGTGAAGACTGCATGTTCTCTACCAAATCTGTTGCATGAGGTAGGATGGGAACCACAAAAAAGGGGACTCAGAGTAAAGGATTTTGAGATGTAGAGTAACTCTTCTTTGACCTGTCTCAGTATATGAGAAGACTTTCTTTTGATAGGAATATCTGGAATAGTCTTTGCATAATGTTTAATTAACAGTTCACATTAACTCTGAGTAGTGCACTGAGTATTATCACTGTTAAGAAATAATGGATAGCACAGAACTGTTATTTGGATTTCCCTTCAAAGCCATCTCATCATTATTGACTTGTTATTATAGTGCCAACTGTCTCCTATATTACTGAAGAATTAGTCACCTCTTTAAAATTTCTCTCTCCCTCCATTTTGTATTTCCCTGACAGATACTGGCACAGCACAGCTGCCTACACAATTGCCACTGAAACAAGTGGGAAAGTCCAGGATCTTCCACCAGCTCAAGATGAGGTGTATCAGTGGCCTGAAGATCTACTTAAACCTGATCTTGTTCTTCTCCTGACTGTTGACCCTGATGAACGAGTCCGGAGACTTCAGCATCGGGGGCTGGAGAAAACTAAGGAGGAAGCTGAGTTGGAAGCTAACAGCTTGTTTCGCCAAAGGTACCCTTTAATGGGGAACAAGAGGCTGGAGGCAATCTTGGCTCCTGTAGGATCGAAAACAAATGTGCCTCTCACATTATCACATTATTGGGACAAGAATTTCCTTTGTATAAGCTTTTGGTTTTGGGGTTTTTTTGGGGGTTTTTTTTTGGTTGTTTGGTTTGGGTTTTTTGGGGGTTTTTTGGGGGTTTTTTTTGGTTTTTTTGGTTTTGTTTCTTGTTTGTTTTGGAAAGGATTCATGGCTGACAGGGAGGGTAAATTCTGCCACTTCTAATTGAAAGTGTTGAAAGATGCAGATAAGATGCAGAATTTAATTATCCTGTAAAGGAGCTTTGAGTTAAAATACTTCTACTTTGCTTTGCTCCTTTTATTTTAGCACCTCTCTTAGTAAGGTCATGACGGAGATGGACCTAAAAGTTCCAGGATTGAGAGGCAAGAAGTTGAAACACACAGCTTCCCCAGGAAATTCTGGAATTGAGCTCCAGATTAAGAGAATAAAATTTAACTATCCTCTTGTAGATGTCTTTAGTTGTGCCAAGTGTCTCAGGTAGCAGTATAGTCAATACATTCAATGGAGTGTTCAAAGTGATTCATCTCACCACCCATTTGGAGCTCAGTGTTCTAAACTTGAGTATTCAAAGTTTTTCGATATGCGCATGGCAGCTATGATGCAGAACCTGTGGACAGTTTCTGGGCTAGGAACTGGTAGCTAAATGACATAGTCCAGAGCATCTCAAGCAGTAATAGGTACATTATCTAAAGCAACTGAATGGCACCCTAGGTATCCTGCTTCAGGGTGTGCTGAGTTGCTGTCTAGGGTCTGCCAAATATATTGATTAGATTGTCTTTGTCTGAGGTGGAAACTTAAATACCCAATGTTCGTGTAGATAACTCAGCAGAGACACCTGAATATTGGTTTCCATATCTACAAGCAAGGCTGAAATCTACCTCCAGGGTTTTAAATTTCTGGTGATGATAAACCTTGAAAATAGTCACTGGCAACCGTGGGGAGATTAGATTATGCCTGATAAATTCAACATTGGTGGATGGGGCAGAGCAACTGACGAAGTCTACCTGGACTTCTGCAAAGTGTTTGACAGTGTCTCACATGATATCCTCATCTTCAGATTGGAGAGACATGGATTTGATTGATGGACCATTCAGTGAACAAAGAACTGTCTGGATGGCAGCACACAAAGTATTGTGGCCCATGGCTTATTGTCCACATGGGAACCAGTGAGAAGTGGTGTCCCCTGGGGTCGCTACTGGGGCTGTTACTATTCAGCATCCTTTTGGTGACATAGACAGTGAAAGTGAGTGCACCCTCTGCAAATTTGCTGACAACACTAAGCTGTGTGGTGCAGTGGACATGCTGGAGGGAAGAGATGCCATCAAGAGGAACCTGGACAGGCTCGAGAGGCGGGCCTGTGCAAACCTCATGAAGTTCAACAAAGGGAAGTACAGTGTCCTACACCTGGGTCGTGGCACTCCCAAGCACATCTACAGGTTGGACGGAGAAGTGATTGAGAGCAGCCCTGCAGAGAAAGACTTGTGGGTGATGGTTGATGAAAAACTCAACATGAGCTGGCAATGTGCACTCACAGCCCAGAAAGCCAACTGTGCCAAGGGCTGTATCAAAAGCACCATGGCCCGCAGGTTGAAGGAGGGGATTCTCCTCCTATACATTTCTCTTCTGAGACCCCACCTGGAGTGCTGACTCCAGTTTTGGTGTCCCCAACATAAGAAGGACATGGAACTGTTAGAGCAAGCTCAGAGGAGGGTCACAAAGTTGATAAGAGAACTGGAGCACCTCCTCTATGAACGCAGGTTGAGAAAACTGGTGCTATTCAGCCTGGAAAAAAGGTTGAGTGGACACCTGATAGCAACCTTGCAGTATCTGAAGGGGCCTACAAGGAAGCCAGAGAGGGACTCCTCATCAGCAACTGTAAAGATAGAACAAGGAGTAAAGGATACAGATGGAAAGAGGGGAAATTTAAGTTAGCTATTAGGAAGAAATTTTTAACTGTGAGGGTGGTGAGATACTGAAACAGGTTGCCCAGAGATGCTGTGGGTCCCCCAACTCTGGCAGTGTTCAGACAGGTTGGATAAGGTCTTAAGCAACCTGGTCTGGTGGGAGGTATCCCTGTCTATGATAGGGGGAGTGGGACTAGATTATTATTAAGGTCCATTCCAGCCCTTTAGCATTCTATGATTCTGTGATTCCGTGATTGCTTAATTTTGACAGAAACTCTGTGCGGACACACAGCTCATATAGTGGGACCTGCAGAGGGATGAGTTAGCTAGGGAACATACTGCCATTTAAGATTCTTTTATGTTCTACTTCTCTTACTTCTTATTCTTGTCAGAAAACCTTTAGCTATTTCTATCTGTTAATTATGTCAATCTGAATATGAGAACATCCAGAACCTTCCTTGATTTGTCTTGTGACTTCTGTCCTGAATGGCATTATGGGAACGTAGAAAATAATATTCATATCCTCATTCACACCCTCAAAGACTAAATGTGGAAGAGTTCTGCATTATGCTTATAGCCTAAGTGAGGAGATTTTCATCCTGTATTTCATCCTGTTATTCATCTGGTTAGTTGATCAGAGGAATGGGTTAAATCATATGTCAGCTCTGTAATCCAGTGAGTCAAAGCTGAGATCAGTCAAGGAGCACACCTCCACAATGCAATGCCATATCGTTCAGAAGTACCTCAGTAGAAACTGAAAAAAATTAATTCAGGTACTAGAAGCAGACTGTCCACTCTACTGCTATACCAGACTGTATCCAGTGATAAGCCATAAAGAAGGAAATTCTTTATGCCATACTATGTTAATATGGCTGAAGCTCTGGGAATCAGTGTCAAGGAAACTATGTGCTTTGAGATTTACATTGTAATAGTTACTAATGGTTTATTGCCCTTTGAGTAGATTTCATTCTTAGCTTCATATTAGGATTTTCTATCCTCTGTCTCTGCAGCATGAACACTGTCTTCTGAGACTGATGACTAATGACATTTCATATCCCTGCATTTTGAAGTTTAATTTCTCTTGTTTGCTTTTAAATAGAGTTGAAGAGTCGTATAGAAGGATGGTGAATCCTGCGTGCCAAGAGGTTGATGCCAGTCCCTCCAAGGAAGAGGTTATCAAGACAGTGCTACAACTAATTAAGAAACACTGTGCTTTTTGAAAGCAACTTTTGTGTAGTGGCACTTAAAAGATACTTTTTATTGCCCCACTGGTTTTGGTACCTGAAAATGCACAGTGATGTGTTTTGTCTTGCAAAAAACCAGACTGCTGTTTTATTCTGTCAAGAGTAATCTGTGCAGGTTATCTGTTTTGTGGTTGCTGCTGTACTTTTCTGTAAAAGGCAAAATGCTACTCACGTCATTCAGCATTCTTAGGAAAGAAGGAAATATACAAAGTACCTCAGAGTGCTCTCTGACACCAGGACATTTTGAGACGCTATCATGCTGCATCTTTTTCACCTGGAGAACCTATTCCTGAATCCATTGTGTACCAAAATTTGCTGGACTGCATCAGGAGCATTAGATGCCCAAGGAAAGGCTGAAATATCATCAGCACTTAAAAAAGAAAATGATCATAACATTTAGGAACAGAAAATCCAGTGGCCCAGTGGGGTTTTTTTTGAATAGAGGATGAGCAGATGCTGCTGTGATGGACATCCCGGAAAAAAAACATGTTGTAAATGAGTGCCAGTAAACATCAAGGGCTCTAAGTAATAAAGTTCAAGCCTGTTCATATATGCAACTGAAATACCAATTATTTTCAGAGGGAAACCAGACAATACTATCAAAGGAGAAACAGAGACCTGAGTGGAACCTGAAATTAAAAATGTATAAATGATCACTAAAATATTTTTTACAAAACTTTTTCTCTAGCCTATTAAGATTTGTTAATGTGAACTAGTATTCTTTTCAGAGAATGCAAAATTAAAAGCTGCAGAAATTCTGAGCAATGGAAATTATTGCACCTTTTCACTTTATCTTTTCTTTCTTGAGTGGGTGTTTGCACAAGTTGAATGTGAAAGCAGGCTACATCAAGGCTTCAGGTCTGCAAAGGCTTATTTTCTATGTACATTAGTTTCACTATTTTCACTCCTAAGTATAAAACTAAACATACGGATAAGCCTTTGTGAGGTCAGAAATGAAGCTGCAGTTCCAGGGGAAAAAAAAAAAAAACAAACAACCTAAAATGTAAATTTGATTTAAAACAATTTACTTACTTTCCTGTTTTAACCAAGTGCAATTATCAATAAATCTGTCCTCTAAATAAAACCCAGTACTGTAGTTCCTATATCCAGTCTGTATATACAAGGCGATAGAAGGAAAAACTTCTAAAAATATATTTTATTCATGCACTTTTTAATGGTTTTGAGTGTATGTTATTAATATATCATTTATACATTCTATAAATTTATAAATTCTAGAAATAGATGCTGTTGTGTATGGTATATTATTTGTATTTAAGCGGCCGTTGGGTTTGCCATACATGCAGACTGAAAATTCATACTTGTAGGTGCTCCAATTATTTTAGAAATTATAAAACATTCAGGTAGTCAGTCCTGGATAGAGGAAATTCTCATGTAGAAGACACCACTGCACGTGAATGATCAGGGTGCAAATATGTGCCTGCCCTAAACGTGGTGTAGCCTTAGCTTGTCCAGGTAGAAGATCACTTGGCCTGAGAACCTCCTCTAAATGCCTTTTCTCCTTATGCAAACTTGCACATGAAGCCAGACTTTTTGGGTTTTGGTGCTGAGTTCTTAAGAGTGTAGGTTCATATTTGAAATGGTGCTGATAGTATATATATCTGCAAAATTTGGCATCAGACATTATTAATTACACACCTGCAGAATATATTCATAGTCTAAGTTTTTCTGTAACCCAAAGCTACTGATGCAGACTAGGAGAACAGCAAAGCAAGGTAGGCCAAACCAACATTACCTTTCTCATGTCTTTGTTAGAATTAAAGGTCTGCCAGGAGTTGTGTGCCACATGCAGCACATAAATGTACAGAATCACTCCCATAATTCCCATTTCTCTGGCATTTCTGTCAGATTTTTGTCCACAGTGTCTAAAAAGACTGCACTTAAATTTGCATTTAGAACAAATCACAGAATCGTAGAAAGTCTTAGGTTAGAAGGGTCCTTAAGGATCATCTACTTCCAAACCCCCTGCTGTGGGCTGGGATGCCACCCACTAGATCAGGTTTCTCGGGGGTCCATTCAATCTGGTCTTGAACACTTCCAGGGATGAGGCATCCACAGCTTCTCTGAGCAACTTGTTCCAGTGCCTCAATACCCTCGCAGTAAAGAATTTCTTCCTAATATCTAATCTAAATCTCCCCTCTTTTAGTTTAAAACTATTTCTCCTTGTCACTATCTGCCCATGTGAAAAGTCGCTTGCCCTCTTCTTTATAAGACCCTTTCAGGTATTGGAAGGCTGCTTTAAGGTCTCCCCAAAGCATTCACTTCCCCAGACTAAACAGCCCCAACTCTCTCAGCCTGCCTTTGTAGGAGAGGTCCTCCAGCCCTCTGATCACATTTATGGCTTCTTCTGGACCCACACAGATGTTCAAATGTGATGTTTGTCAATGACTCCAGCTACACAGGCAGATCTGGGAGCGGAGCAGCAGGAATACACAAATGGCCATCCTGCACCCATCAAGAGTATCACCTGGGTTAGAAATTGACAGAAACTTTTGCTGGACAGTTTGATGGCCACAAGAGGTCAGGATTTTTGTTTAAGTGTGTGAAAGGCCTGTAATCTTCAAGTATTTCCATGCAGATTCAGAAACTTAAGCAGTTCCTTGGCAGGTAAAAATATTTTTCTGCAGCTTTGGAGTGTGCTCGCTGTGTAAGACTGGGAGGTTAAGCCGTGACACAGCGCTGGCCCATGGCCACCAGCCTGTGCCAGGCAGTGCTGGGTGTGGTCAGCCCAGGGAGCATGCCGTGGTGTGGTCGGTAGGGGCACCGGGCGTCCGTCCACAGTTCCAGGGGCTGCCAGGCTGCTCTGAAGGCACAGGAGGGCTGGAGAAGTTCTAGTAGGGGTTCACGTAGTCCACTGATGGTACAGGTGCGCCAAAGAAGGGGAGACAAGCGGAGGGGCTTTTCCAGATAGTTTATTCGGCACTGGGTTGTGCCGGAGGAAGCACTGGCACCGTGTGTTACAGTTACATAAATACCGACACGAGGGGCGGGGGGAGGGTACAACATCCAATAGGGGAGGAGAGCTAGGTTTGAATTTGGCGGGCTTTGTGTGGGATTATGCTATACAGAGCTCTCCAAGGGGGGGAAAACCGATACCGGGGGTGGGGGGGAGGAGGCAGCAGTGCCTGGCCATGAGAAAAACAGAAGTCTGGCCAACAGCACACCGCAACAGGAGCATCCCTGCTTACCTGCAGCCAGCCCGTGCTGGACACCAGGAGTTTGCTAGTACAGACAAGGGCTGCTCTCTGTCAGTCACCATCAGGACAGAAGACATGCCAAAACCTGTTACTTTTATTACTATCCTAGCAAAATTAGTAATTTGATAATTTATTGATTTACTAGTTTAGGACATGGTCCTGCAAAAACTCTGATGCTACAGTCCTCAAGGCATCTGGGGCATTAGGCCAGTAAATTACACAAACAGAAACTGAATCTCAAGCTTCGCAATTATTCTGTTAAAGCCAGTGAATTCAGCCCTTACTGAACAATAAATGCAATTTGTAAAATCCAGCTGTTTTTTGAAGGACAAAACAATTGTTTTTGTCAGGTTAAGCTTTGTATACTTTTTAGTCTATTAAAAAAAGGTTTTAAATCAGAGAATTTTACAAGAAATGTTATTTTTATTATTTTATTTATTCTATATTGTGTATTTTATTTCACAGAATTCACTATAGTATTTCAAGTATCTCCTTTCTCATTTTTAATCTCATTTGCTTCAATTTTTTTTGGTCTAGAGGGGAATAGATGCTAAAATAAAATGGTATTCAGTTGTCTAAACATAGACATCCACAGCAGTTAGTCTCCCTAAGGTATCTGAGATGTCTGCGTGGGGCTGCCAGATATGACATGGGACATTTGGTTGAGCTGTTGATCTGCAGAGTGGCAGCTGGAAGCCTGTAGGGATACCATATGGTGCCTAAAATGGCACTATTCACCCATTTAAGCAGTGAGAGGGTTAGAAAGCAGCAGTGCAGCCTCTTTGGGTTGTGTCTACATTAGCAGGTGGCCTGGAACAAGTAGGGACAATCTGTAGCACAGAGGAGCTGGCACAGGGGACCCAGTGTGTGCCCTCCATGTATTTCAGAGATTTATTTTAGACCAGCTCTAATCTGGTCACATTGACTGGCCTCATGTTAGCAGCTGTAGTGCAGTAAGTGTGCTCCTACACCCGATCTTTTCTGTTTAGCTTTGTCTGGATGGAGTGCAGCTGATAGACACCAGGACTGTTCCAGCACGTGAAGCAAAGCATGGTGAGGACGGGTGGTCAGGAGGAATGCTGCCACAGCACTCTCCTGACCCCAGCTGAAGTGCTACTGTGGATGTATTGTGTAGAAGAGAAGTAGAAGCAACATAGATCTCTTGGAAAGGTTTCCTTGGAGTCAAAACAGGTTTTGGGGTCAATTTCGTCAGTGTCCTAATTGAGGGCTAAGTTGGAACATGCTACAGATCCTTTTGGTCCATGTTCCTGGGCTGCCTGCTGGGTATAACCTCAGGACAGGAGCAAAGAGTGGATTTTGGAGCATGCTTGACCCCATCCTGCCATGGCACGAGATGTAGCCATGGGGCTCACCCAGTGTATGAATAGTGAGTGCTGCTGTCAGTCTGGGAGGTAAGAAAGCTACTTATAAGCAAATACCAAACTTCAGCAGTGAAATCTAAGGAGGTATTTAGCCATTCCCCTCCCAAAAATAAGTTTGCAAGACAATTTGCCCAAAGTGAGATGCTAGGAGGTGACATGCAGGCTCTCTCAGAAGACATGAAATATCTATCTTCACTACAGTTACAGTTTCAAAGTAATTATTTTTACCATTATTTTCTGTAGTTACCAAGCAATTTTATATACAAACTGATTTTTTATCTAGTAGGAGTTCACTAGTGCCTGGAACTAGCACATGGCAGCTGGAGAGGCCAGTTCTTTACTAGGTTTTCTTCACTGTGCTGTATTTTGTGTCTTTTCCCCAAAGCATTACCAGATTATAGAAATGCATCTAAAACTGTGCATGCTGCCTCTGCTATCAATTCCTGCCTTTTCAGAAGCAGGAGAGTCAGGACACTCAATGGGACTTTGATGAAAAGAAAAATGTCTCTCTCCAAGTTCAGGATAAACAAAGCCCACAAAGAGTTTTTGGTTTTACTTTTCTTTTTCCTTTTTACTGCTTTTTCAGTCTCAGTTACCCTATTTTATTAATTTGAATACTTGAAGAAACTTTTGAGTTGTTACTGCAGGGGGCTGCACTGACTTTGATCTTTTAAATGGAAAGCTTTGTTCAATAAAGTTAAATCAGCTCTTTTGTAAAGACAGAGATCATCACCTTCTGGCTTAACTAAACAGATGTGAGGTTTATGTAAATATGCAGTCAGTGCATTATGAAACAAAAGCTAGAATACCTTGCCATTAGTGTAAAAATGCATTTTGTGTTACCAGCTGGCCACTCATGACCCTTTTATTTGTCAGCCATAGAAACAGTGTATATCATGTCCTCCAAAGCAGGGGAAATATGAAAAATGCTGTCTGCAACCTCATTGCTTATGAAAATACCCAGACAGAGAAGCTTCATTTTAAGCATGTGGCAAGTACAGAATGCATTCCAGTAGGGTAATTTACTTTTTCTGCTGCTCTCCCCCTCCCCGGGGCCAGCTACACAGGTGAAAGCTGACTGCAGGCTGCAGAATTGTTTGGGCTTTCAGTTTCATTTTGTGAAAGATGTTGTAACCAAGTAGGCACAGCTTTCCTTGAGAAGACAGAAGACACAGCTTTTGTAGGTGTTCCAGACAACATCCCACAGCTGTAAGACTCCTGAGCCAGTGCTGAGGCTTTTGTTGGTGATACGAATGTCACACCTCGAGTACTGTGCTCAGTTTTGGGCCCCTCACTACAAGAAAGGCCAGAATGTGTCCAAAGAAGAGCAACAAAGCTGATGAAAGGTCCAGACCACAAGTCCTGCGAGGAGTGGCTGAAGGAGCTGGGATGTTTAGCCTGGGGAAAAGGAGGCTCAGTGGAGATCTTATCACTATCTACAACTACCTGAGAGGAGGGTGTAGTGAGGTAGGGGCTAGTCTTTTCTCCCAAATATTAAAGTAATAGGACAAGAGAAAATGTCTTCAGGTTGTGCCAGGAAAGGTTTAGATTTGATATTAGAAAAGAATTCTTAATGGAAAGGTTTGTCCAGCATTGGAACAGGCTGCTCAGGGAAGTGGTGGTCTTCCCTGGAGGTATTTAAAAAATGTGTAGAGGTGGCACTTGGGGACACAGTTTGGTGGTGGGCTTGGCAGTGCTGGGTTAACAGTTAGACTCGATGATCTTAGAGGTCTTTTCCAACCTAAAGGATCCTGTGATTCTGTGATTCCTTGACCATTTCCAAGTAAGTTTTTCTTGACTCTGGTGTTGGTCAGACTTGGAGGAAGTTGGAGCAGTAACGCACCAGGCTAAGGAGTCTCATCTGCTGATGGAAGCAGATTTCATAGTATTGACACACAGATGATATTGTGCTGCTGCTGTCTCTGAAGTTTGGTCTGTGTCCAGCTGCATGTATTCCTTGTTCCCAGACAGCAAACTTTTGGGATGAATACTCCAGTTCATGACTGCAGCTACCAGAAACTTGCCTTTCCCTCCTGCATTCCAAACTGGTGGCAGCCCAAGCTTCAGACATACCTGATACCTATCTTGTCCCTCCAAAAGAAGAAATCTTAAGCCTATTTATTGTTTTCTTCCAAAATGGGAAGAAAACAATATATGCTTCTGCGTCAGGGTGACAAAAATATCTCTGCATCCATATTTTAATTTGAAAAATTCATTCACTCTACAACAATATTTTACTAGAGCTGATTACCTAAGTGTCAAATGAGCTATATAGACATTTCTTGGTAATGTAGTTTGTGTACCATTTTTGTGTACTATGTATGTATATTACCCAAACAATATGAATTTTTCTCTGCCTTTCCAATTTCCACAAGAGATTTGTTTGGTAAATGGAATATAGGCTATTTTAGTAAAGGGAGAATACTTACAGTTAGCTTTTATTTAGCAGTTCTCAGCTTCTGAACTGCTGTTAGGTTTAACTGTGATATTTAAGATCAGAAGCCTTGAACTGGGTGTGACTCTGCTTCCCCGTGGCAGCGCAGCTCCTCAGCTCCAAGCAGCATTCCCATAGGACCCTGGTAACACAGCAGAGAGTTCAGCTCTAGAGTTCATCTACTTTACAATTACAGCTGCCTCCTCAGAGGATGCATCATCTGTGCAACAACTGCTCTCAAGGTACTGTGAAAAGCCTCTCCTTTTTCTGTGTGGGAGTTTCACTGAGCAGACAGCTCAGAAATGATCTAAATGTGGGCTCTTCAGAGGAAATTAGGACTTAGTTATCTGCAGCTGCAATTCAAAGGAAGCACTTATATGTAACTTTGCCAGCACTCCCTCAAAATAGATTCACTTTCTCAAAGTGTTTGACCTTAGGAGGAAATTTCTTGGGTTTTTACAAAGGTTTTCCTATAAATCTAATTCTATTGGGAGGAAACATGTTGATCATGTAAGTCTCCAGAAGCACTGGATCTACAGGGTGGATTTTCAGGACAATTTCAGAATTATCAGAAGAGACAGGTGTTGTTACCCTCATTTTTTCAGGGCAAAACAAAACAGCAGCTGTGGAACTGTCCCAAAGAACAGAGCAGAATGATCTGCAGCCAGTTGTACACACAAATTCAGCAGCCTTACCACAGAACCCTGGGGTACTGCCCAGTGCCTTAGAAACCCAATCAAACAAGATTGCAGGAGGCTGCAGAAAGCCCCTGGAGGAGGACAAAGACAACCAGGAAAAGTCTTCCAACAGAAACAAAACAACATGGGACCTGTTCCAAGTTTGCAGCCCACCAGGCAGAGGGGAGATCTGAGTTACAGGGGAACAAGCAAGGGCTGTGCTCAGCCTATGCCATTATAGAGAATGAGACAGGAAAAAGAATGGGACAGGAAAAATGACTAGTATTGTAACAAAAGGCAGGCTCAAAGGAACATACATTTCCCTCCTGAAAGGCCATGCCACACAAAGTGCAGTAAACATCCCATAACAAAATCAGCAATGGGAAAAAAATTAAGAAGTTACAAAAACTGAGGCATTTTTGTTTCGAAAAGTCATCATTTAATCACACTAATGCAAAATTGAAAGGATGCAAAGCTGCATGAAGGCTGAACTGGGTGCACACCATCCTGAACTGTGCACATGTGTACCTGTGTGTGGGTATGTGTGCACACACATATACTGTGGGAAGGCATAGGGAATTACATCTGTCTAATAAATGGCTTTGTTATATGATGGGTATTTTGTTTCAAGTCCCTCCTGCCTGGACGTTTAATGTACATCCCTAAGAAATGGCAGCTGTAGATCAGTGGATCCTAGAAGTTTCCCTGGGCTGCCTCCCCATGTGTGGCTCATCGGTGGGGAGAAGCGATCCATGCATAACCTGATTTGTGCAAGGGACACTCCAGTGGGTGCAATTATCAGCATACATAGTCTTGGCTCTCTAGCCCTCAAGGCCATCTAGCACACTTCTAAAACTGCATATCTTCCTCAGAAAGCACTATGATCCATGAACGATTTCTTTTACATATGAAAGATGAGGCTTGTGATTTCCTAATCTTTTCCCCACAGGGTTACAAGAGCAAAAACCCTCTTATTCCCAGAGCAATTTTAGCCTGACTCTTCCCAGAGAAAAAAGACAAGGGATTGAACCATTGAAGGCAGAGTAAGGACCTGACCTGTGGTTACATCTTCTTGGAGTGCGTTGTGTCAATCTGTTGTACACAGGAAAAGCGTTTCTGTCCCTGTTCCTTCCAGGTAGGTGGGCAAGCCCTGGACAGGCATGTCACTGGAAGAGTACTATTGTGGTGTGCTCTGGCCAGTTTCAGTTTACCTCATGGCCAGGCTCTGCTATCTCTCCNCCTTCTTTGGCGCACCCGTACCATCAGTGGGTTGGGTGAAACCTTGTTGGAACTTCTCCAGCCCTCCCATGTCTTCAGAGCAGCCCAGTAGCCCCTAGAACCGTGAGTGGACGCCTGGTGCCCCCACCTGAGGCATTGCAGCAAACTACCACCAAAGTAAGGTTGTGCTCCTCAGCAGATGTGAGTGGTGCATCTGATGGTGAGGAGGATCTAATATGGGCCTTCTTCTCAGCCTTTCCACTTCGCTATTTTTGGAGACCTTTAAGCTGTGCATAATTTCTGTAACGAGTTCCTTGATCAAAGTCTACACTCTGCATGTAAAATGCAGACACCTCTTCAGATTTCTGACTTCATCTTTGGAAGACAGAAAAAAGAAAAAATATGTGTTGATGAGCTTTTAGAAACATCAGCAATAGGGATGGGAGATGTGTTCTGGACACAATTAAAACTCCTAAGCCAAAACTGCAGCCCAAGAAACTGATCAAGAAGCTTGTAAAGCTAAACTTCTCTCATATGTCTCCCTGCCTTCACCCAAGACTATAAATGCTGAAGCAGTAAGAAATCCTGGTCACAGGGGGCTCTGTATCAATAAAAACACAGCAGGCATGAAAGCTTTGCAGGAGGCTTGTTCTCACCATTGTTTCACCTGTCTGTTTGAGGGTTTGTTTTTGTTGTGTTCCTTTCCTCACAGCTGTACTTACTGAGAGAGACATGAATATATTGTAGATAGTGTTGATTCACATCCTGAAGGAAAAATTGAAGAGGTGAGTGATTTTAGCATTTCCCATTGCCAGGTTAAGGAGCAGAAAATAGCTGCAGAATTGGCGGTATTGACATAAGAAGGGGTGAGGAGATGACCAGTGGGAAAGAGGAGTTGGAAGATTTCTATAATCAAGCTCTTTGTTCTTATTTACACTCTGCAGAGAAACAGCTTTTGATTAAATATCAAACTTTGCTTTACTTTGGTTTAGAGTATCAAAAATAAGCAGGAACATACTAACGCAGTGCAGGAGAAAACAAAACATGTCCTTTGCTTCCAGCCATGCCAGTGGTATGGCCAGTTGTGATAGGGAAAGCCTGTAATCCAGTTTCAGTAAATCAAGCACAGCTGGGGCATCAGCAAGTCTGTGGTTTGCTTTTGTCCCCTGGGACTGGAGTTGTGTTAATGTTGCATGCACAGCCTGTGGAGCTGGGGTAAGTCACAGAAGTCTGGATCTGGGTCTGAGCTCCTTCAGAGGTCACAGCTGCCTTGGCTGGGGATTTTGGGTTAGGCTCATTACAGATTATCACTCTGAGCTCTGGTATTCTTTCTCAGCATGGAGTTAACAGGATCCACATGGTGGATTTGGAATCTAATATTCAGATGTGGAGAGCCCTGGGCACTAAGCCTCGATCTTTAACAGCAGCTGTGCACATGCTGAGACTTGGGCTAGCAGGTCCTGCGTATTGGTCAGCAGTGAGAAAGCATCTCACTCTGTTTCAGACAGTGGAAGAGGTTTAGAGCCTCAAGATAGACTCATTTTCAAATGCTTCAATCAGAAGAATCAAATATATGAAACAACAGAGCTGTATGGGAAATACTTAAAGGCATTTCAAAGGACTTCTCATAATCTGTTTTATAGCATAAAAGGGCATGGAAGGAACAGCATTTCTTTTAAACAAATAACTTACTTCTTTTATCAAACCTTGTCCTATGTACAGGCTGTCTGCCCATCACAGACAGAAGCAGAGATCTCAGATTGCATGCTTTTTCCATCCCTGGCTGTCTGCCTGCATGCCTGACCTATTGATGTCCATGGTGATCTGTTCAGAGACTTGCACAGAAAGGAGCACTGCCTCCCAACATTAGGATCCTCTGTTCTGGCCTCTGGGAAAAGGTATTTTAGAGTGACTTTTGCCTGAGGTAGGCTCGGTACTAGGAAATCCTCTACCTGCAGGACTATGGGGGCCCAAAGGGAGATGCAGGGAACTGGGTTCTGCTCCACAAAGTCTGTGAGGAGGTGCGGAGGGAGGGCAGAGCCCCAGCGACACAAAGGAGGTGACTGTGTTTTGGCAGGCGCCCTCAGAGATCTACAGAGCCTGAGGTTTTATCTGCAGGGTGGCCAACATCTGACAAAACAATCTGCTGGAAGGCTCGTGGAGAGAACCTTGCAGACTTTCCTGATGCTTGCCCAGATTTCCCCACACAGGGAGCAGATCTGGCACGAGCCGTGTGAGCAGTTTGATTTCCAAATGCACCGTGCCATAAATTCCACCAAACGGGGAAACACTGCAGATCAGATGGTGGGAGGCAACCCACCCATCTCACTCCATTTGTGTGCCTAAACCAGTTGGGATGCCAGTTCCTTTTCTTTAAGTTTCTTTTCTTTTACTCCTTTTTAAATCCAGTGTATCAAGCACGTTTGTGCATAAAGGGAGATCTGCAGCACATTAGATTAATGCTGTCTCTTCTTAAGTGTTTGTTTACAGCTCTGGAAGCCATGTTTTAGAGTCGGTGTGTGGAGAACACAGAGCCACCAGGGGGAGCGAGAGTACTAAATAAACCAGTCTGGGATTTCAGCTTTAGAGTAACAGAAACACAGAAATCATAAAGAGCTGGAAGGAGTGGCTCAGAACGTATGTGATTGCATTGAGATGTAGAAACACCAAAGAAATTTTAAAGCCCGTTTTGATGCATGTGGTAGGTGTTGGTTTTTTGGTTGTTTTGGGGTTTGGTTTTGATGGTTTTTGCTTTTGTTTTTTTCATTCTGGATTTATTTTTATAATCAACACTGGCTAAACTGCATAAGCTGCCAAATGGCATAAAGATATAGCTATTACAAGTACTTTATACCCTCCCTCTAAGAGAAAGGCAAAATTGGAATCTTAAATAAAGTGATTAATATGACCCTCAGTTGCATAGAATTTAAAAACAATACTGTACTGTTACAACATCACTGCTAAAGAAAGGTTTGCTTTTTCTGTCCCTGCTCCCTTGTGTGGCTGTGTGAAAACCACCCAAATCTAGATCCTCATTGATAATAAGGCAACTTAACGCTCTGAAAAACAGCAGAACTCAAGTACCTAAATAATACTGTTGTCCTATTTCTCTTATGCCCCATTTGCTCTATGTCTGAACTGCAGCTTCTTTCTCTCACAGAGAAACAGACCATGATCAGTGCACTAAAGAGTGTGAGATTATATTTTTCAGGGACCTGGGGCTCAGCGGCTTTGATTGTTACAACTAGCATAAAATAACTGGGATTCTTAACAATGTTAAGTTTTGTTCAAGGACATCCTGGGCTGGTTTTCCATGCAGCCATGTAGAAGGCATGCTGCTGAAGCTACAAGCCAGGCATTCTGATTAAAAAGTCAAGCTCTCCAGAGCTCTGTGGCATAGCACACACAGCATCGGTCTGTCTTGCTCTTACAGATGTGTCTTTTGTGTCTCCCAAGTTTTATCAGTTTCCTTTATTGTACTGGTTCCATTCAGATGCAATAATTTAGGGTGTGTCATGTTTTTCCATTACAGATCTTATTTTTCCACAAGTTATAAAATTTCATTATTAGCTGCAACCTGGCATATGTGTTGAGAACCTGCTGCTTTTAAAGCATGCCTTGAAGCATTCTTTGAACCAAATTGGGCTATTAAGAGAAAGTGGACTGCACTCCATAGAACATTGGTTCTAAAGCTGGAATTCATCCCCATCTTTCTCCTGATATCTTTCAGGCCACACATAATGGTAGGAGTAATATGAATCACTGGTGTTAAATATCATAGGTCCATTTAGACTGGAAAATACCTCGAGACCATTGAGTCCAACCATTAATCTAAAACAGACAAGTGCTCCGCAGGATTGTGTCCCCAAGTGTCACATCTACACATGTTTTAAATACCTCCACGGGTGGTGGCTCAACCACTTCCATGGCATGTTCCAATGCTGGGAAAAAACCTTTCTGTGAAGAAATATTTCCTAATATCCAATCTAAACCTTTCTTGGCACAATTTGAAGCCATTTCCTCTTGTCTATCACTTGTTAACTGGCAGAAAAGGCCAACACCCACCTGGCTACAGCTGGCTGTCAGGTAGTTGTAGAGAGCAATAAGGTCACCCCTGAACTTCCTTTTACTGAGGCTAAACACCCCCTGCTTTCTCCACTCTGCCTCATATGACCACTCCAGACATTTCACCAGCTCTGTTGCCCTTCTCTGGACACACTCCAGCCCCTCAATGTCTTTTTGTAGTGAGGGGCTCAGAAATGGACACAGCACTCGAGGTGTGGCCCCACCAGTGCTGAGTACAGGGGGACAATCACTGCCCTGGTCCTGCTGGCCACACTATTGCTGATACAGGCCAGGATGCCATTGGCCTTCTTGGCCACCTGGGTACCTGCTGGCTCATGTTCAGCTGGTTCTCAGCCCTCCCCAGATCCTTTCCCACCAGGCAGCCTTCCAGCCACTCTGCCCCCAGCCTGTAGCACTGCCTGCAGTTGTGATCCAAGGGCAGGACCCAGCACCTGGCCTTGTTGAATCCCATACCACTGGTCTTGGCCCATCACCACTGTACAGCCTCCTACTCCAGCATATCAACACTCCTGCACAACTTGGTGTCATCTGCAAACTGACTGAGTGTGCCCTCGATCCCCTTGTCAGGTCATTGACAAAGATGTTAAACATGACTGTCCCCAAAAGTGAGCCCTGTGGAACATCACTAGTGACTGGCTACCAGCTGGATGTAACTCCATTCACCACCATTCTCTGGGCCTGGCCATCCAGACAGTTTTTTTCAGTGTGGACATAACATGTTAACTCCATAGTTAAGGCTGTATCGAATTTTGATTTTAAAGCCAGGGAAAGATTTACTGTTGAAAAATTAGTTGTAGTGCCTCAAAAATTACAGGTACGGTATAAATCCATGCCTTTTCTAAACTGTTTAATAGTGGTATTTATTGTGAATGTTATTTGAAATGTGTTCTTTTAAGATGCCATTTTTAGTTTCTCCTAACTTTGCCAGTTTTTTCTGAGTTGAAATATCCCCTGCATCATGCTTGCCCCAGAGTTAATGCTTTTTGGAAAAGTGTTAGCAAAACATTCAGGAGAAACATTGCAAAACCAGTACACTGACTTCCCAGCATGGCATGTAGGAAAAGACAAGCTGCTTCACCCATTTTAGAAAGTTTCAGCCACCATTTATTTGAAGGGCTCTCATCTCCATGGTTTGCACTGCAGAAGAAACCTGGGTTATGAACCACTCCTGACTAGATGTCAGAAACATGGGGGCAGTACTCACAAAAATCCCAACCCAAAGCCTTCCAGCATCTGGGCAAGTCGTAAGCCTCTGCACTGCAGTGGCAAGCAGGGTTGTTAAAGAAACCCGACACTCCTTTTGGTGAGCGCAGTCTGACAGGGCTGGGCAGGGCTCTCCCTGCAGCCTCATCACCCACAGTCAGCACTGGGCATCAGGCACGATGGCACAGGGCTGCCTCCACCAGCTCTCCCAGCTCACTGGGAAGAAGAGACCAAGGATCAAAAGGTTTTGGGATGACCCAAAAGCAAGGAGTTATGCACTTGAGTGTGCACAATGGAGGACCACTCTCTATATGCAGCCAAAGGGCAGATTGCACTGTTTGAGGCTCATGTGCTGGTGAATGAGACAGGATTCACCAGATTCAATCTGACAAAACGTTTTCTTCTCTATCCCCTCTTCACACACTACAGGAGGTGGATGGGATTCAGGAAATGGCTCAAGACGGGGCTTTAGCAATGTCTTGTTTGAAAGGATCTTCATCTCACCATAAAAATGGAAAGCAGCGAAGGACTTGCAGCCACAGGAAGGGTGGATGGGTCACTGAAGTAGTGTGTCCTCTGACTGTGGAGCCCTTTGCCATCCTTGGTGGGGGGAAAACAATTTCCTCATCAGCCTCTCTAAGAAAACAGTCTAATACAACGTGAGACTAATTATTTTCAAGTACACATCAAATTCAAAGCAATCTGCCTAGACAACACACAGTCGTCCCTGCCAGTCACCTCCGTCCTTCTCTTTGCACAGGCAGGGTTGGCCAAGGCTGGGGCAGGTCCAGGGGAGCACCAGTGCCCTTGTAGGGTCAGGGTCAGGTCACCCTGTGTCCCTGAGCGAGTGGCACCGGACACTTTCTTTACATGGGTGGTAACTAAACCTGTGTGTGTGTGTGTGTGTGTGTGTGTGTTCCTCGCTGCAGTGCCTACCAGGGGACGCCTGGTGCCTGACTGGCAGCAACGTTGAGCTTTCAGGGAGAGTCTGAATCATGGGAATTATACTTAGGATAAATAAAACACTCTACCACAAATAAAGCACCTTTTAACAACATGGTTTAAAAAATCTGGGGCTTGGCATTTAAAATCAGGATCTAACAAACGAGGAGGAGGTTTTGATGTGCATTTTGCATCATCCATAGCAGAGAAGGGGAAGAACTATTAATGTTACAAGGATGCTATGAGGACAAATCCATTTGGGAAGCATTTACATACTGTTGTGATTGACCTATAGACAAATTTTCATGAAATGACTAATTTGTTTCCCATGACTGATGCTTTCTTCAGGAATATTCCACTGAATTTTTATTTTCAGTACAAGACATTCACAGTTTTTGCAACAAACTGGAAAAAAAAGGGTTTTATTTGTTAAAAAAGGCAACTCTGCTCTACACAGGATATTTTTCCCCTAAGAATTAATAAAAAATATTTTTCCTTCAAGTTGGGTAAAACAATTTGAAATGTCAAAAGCTTTGTTTAATTGGAAAAAAAAAATCTACCAAAACAACCAGTTAAATAATTCTCTAAGAGATCTATTATTTTGAGAAAGATCTAGGAGCTCTTTTTGTCAATGGCTACCTTCAGATGACTACAGCAGGACTAGAATTTTGTTCTTTGATCTTGCAAATGCATCCCTGTCATCAAAGTGTGTGAAGTCCTTAGTAGCAGCATTTCTGCTTTCAGATTTGCATAAATCCAGGAAAGAGCATAGCATTACAGCTCAGTGTCAGAGATTAACAAGGTACCATGTTTAAGCAAAGTGTGATTATTGCTGACCAAAGTGGATAAAGGAATAAATGTAAATAAATCAAAGGAGTATATATAATAGTGGTAAAGGTAAAAATAAAGCATAATTCTGTCAGTTTCTAAGGAATGAGGGTCTATGATTCTGCTTTAGATGAAAATAAGGATTAAGTCAAGTAAATTAAAATGGTATGGATGGCAAGAGCATCAGACTCAGGGTTTTTCAGACAGGCTAGAAACAGCTTGTAGCAGGTTTCATTTCAGTCGGTGCTTCAAACTGGTGCAACAAATTTAAGTTAATTCTTATATGAAAAAACCCATGAATCTAAGCTGCAAGAATGAAAACAGTTTGGAATGGGCAGTAATTTGGACAGGGTGATTTTCTTCAGTTATCTTGCTCTGGCATATGTTGTTGTTTTATTGAAAAGAATACACATGGTTTGAAATCATTGTATTTCCCATTGAAGACAGATCAGACGGAGTTCCTTATAAAAATATTTAATATATTTTCTGAGCGCTTTACTGCTGCCAGAATTGGCAAGGGTGCATTATCTAGAGTGCAATCAGATGTCACGCTAGAGAAGTACTAAAGCCTTTTTAATTAAAAACGTCATAAGGGATTAAGTAAAATTATAACCGCTGTGACTGTAACCTTCTCAGAGGGGTACTGGTGTGTGTGTGCCGTGCCTGTGCAAGCAGGGCCACACGGCTATGCTGGGAGCGCTGGGAATGAGCGCTGCGGAGCAGTGTCCGCAAGGGTCCATCTGGGCGGGCAGCTGTGCCCAGGCTGCGGCTGGACTCATCCCTGTCCCGCTGCCCAGCTTCCTGGCTGGCGTGCACAGCGAGCCTGGGGAGCGCAGCCCCACACAGGCTGGGAATTGTGCGGCGAACGTGTCAGGTAAAGGCTCCCGAGGGGCCGCTCCCACTGGCACCGCGCTCCGTGAGCAGTATGTCTCTGTCCCTCCTGCTGCCAGGAGCAAGGCAAAAGCACCGCACAGTCAGCGCAGCTCCGGCTGTCTGTGAGACACGGAATGCGAGGCACGACACCTGAAGGTGGCTCAGGGGAGGGTCAGAGCAGGCGGCTGCCCTGACACATAATATTGCACCTCGCACACTTCCCAGCTGTAGCCTCCCCGCGGGAGGGTACGGGACAGCTACTACTGCAAGGCACGCACTGCTCCCACCCACATGGAGTTGCTGCCTCCATTCCCACCTCTGAAGTATCAGGAAAGGAAAGCATTTCCACCCATAGCCTTCCGCTGCTTTTCCTTTCTGCCACGGCTTTCCCTTCAATACCCCTTCTTAAGCTTCCTTCGTTGAAACTTTTGCACCCTCAAACCACCCTTTCCCGTTTTTCACTTCCTCCCCACAGCTCCAACACAGACTGTTCCACCGTTCTGAAACCAACAGTCATACTGAGTTTTGCCTTGAAAAACCTCAATTATAAATATTCTGCTGCAATGTTCAGAATTCCCACTTTATATGTGCTTGGCCATTGTATTAATCAGCAACACCATCCAACTTCCAAAGTAACTATTGGTATGTTAATGCTGATAATTCAGGCATAATGTAAGGATGAAGATTTATTCAAGGCCAAACTGTGGGTTTTCTGTGAAACCCATGCAAAGGGCTGGATAATGTTCCAATGCCCCAGCAGCAGGCTACAAGGCAAGCTGAGTCACTCACAGTATAATTTTTTTTATGGAGTGTCTGAGTTCTATTGTTCCCTTGCATGGCTTTGGAAGATGCACCACAATTTAGCCCCAAGGAAGTTTACATATTTTGAGAAATAAATTGCTGGAGTAGCCTGTCCTTTTGTTACAAATTCTTTGAAACACACGTTAGATATGTCAGTACACAACTAATCACACAGAGACTGGTACTCTCTGCTCTTTGTGTATTCTGGATAGAAAAATCATACCTTTTCATCTTTCTGCTATTGCACTAATTTGTATAGCCTTTTCCTTTTCTCAATTTAATAAAATCTTGGCCAGGCTGACTTCATCTGGGTGCCTCACCAGCATACTCCCTCAATGAATTCTCATCTGCATTATATCAGATATTCAGTATAAAGATTTAATTTTTTTAAAAATAAAGATTCTTTCCCAACTGTACATTTTCCTCTGCTCCATCACAAAAGCTCCCAATGACTGAAATGAGTACATCGGACAAACTGCACCTACTACTGTGAGACACCTACTGTTTTTTAAGCAGTAGTATCTTCCCTTCTACAGTAAACCAGTTCTTATTTTGCCACCAAAGCAATTTTAAATAATTTTGATTTGTTAAAGTGAGAATATAATGGACATAAAAACTGCTTGGCACTTATATTCAGGTTTGTCACTGATTACAGTCCTGTTTATTTGCAATTAATGAATTTAAAATTATGAACTCCTTGTACTAAATGCTTTCAATGAAGCTTTTGCTTAATTTTTTCTTGTCTGTTGAAGGGAAGTGCAAGATGTTACAATGCTTGGGTTCAATGCATAAATTAGCAATATTTTAATAGCCCTTGCAGGATTTTTATTCAAAATAGAAAAATTGTTTGTGCTTTGATAAGCAGGAGATTCAACATCATTTCTCTGGGACAAACTCTGCACAGGAAGATTTGTGAATTCTGAGCTGATCCAGCCCAGCATGTAGAGAATGCACACAGCTGTTGGAGAAAGTGAGGCAGAAACTTCATCCAGGTGTTGCAGTGGTTGAAAGATCTGTCTATAGCTTGTACAATCCAAACAGTTACAGTTTAGGAACCTTTGCAAAGCCCCAGAGTTAAAGGTTGAAAATATCAAATACTGTTCCTTGGAGTGGCAAATGGTGTCTGATAACAGCCAGAGGAGGGGTCTCTACAGCGTCTTGAGTGATCTGCTCTCCTCTTGGGAAGAGAATTATTTTGTATTAGTCCATTAAACATTCTCAGGACCGTGCTAAGAATTTAACAGCAGCTCAACATGCTGATGTAGCTCAGACCTGTACCCTACTCTGGGGTTGCAGTCTCTGCTTTCCCAAGAGGTAAATGAAAAATATCTGAATTCAGCATTTTGGGATGCAAAGCTTCTGCTGGTCAAACTAAGAATGTGCTTTGGATTATCCAAAGTAATATATATTACCTAATTTAAAATCCAGATTTATAAATCTCACATCACCATCAGGTCTTTCAATTAATGAAAGGACCTTTGAATTTTATAGGAAATGGGGGGAAACTAGAATTAAAAGCTGCAATTTTTTTCGGTACATGATTAATTGAAATATATATGCAGTCTCTGTCATGAGAGATATCTGAGCACTTTTTAGTCACTGCAGCATTGAGAACAAACCCCATTCCACAGACTGAAAGCAAACATCTTGTGTAGATTTAGTTTTCTCATTTAGGAATTATTTTAAAGAATTTAGCAATATTTGAAGTCTTAACTATCTTAATAAATTAAGATAATTTCTGCTTTCTGCTCCAGTGAGATTACTGCCCATATTTCACTCTTTCATTACAGTAAGCCATCACAGAATCATATATAAAACAACAAATCTTCGGCCTATGGAAAACATTTTTCAGTTTGACAGGACTGAAACAAGTTCAGAGTTACAGGTAGCTGCTCTTCCAAAGACAAAGACCATCCTAAGGCTGCTCTGACTGAAGCATGAAAAAAGACAGCATCAACATGTCTGAGCCTCCACAGGCTGAGAGACTTCTTCGTTTGCCATGCTGTCTCCTTGGAAATCTCCCGACAACAGGTGAAGTTCATGCGCTGGTTGTAGCCTAGACTTTACCAGAGCATCTGAACCACTTCCAAATCAATTTACCTAGACCTTGGATTTCTGCCAACAGCAGCCAATCCAATAGAGACACCTACCTTGGCACAGTCTTTGTGCATTTTTTTCATATCTTCTCTGGTGAATGATTGGCTTTTGTAGTACAAAGGCTTTTGAGGAGCTGCATCAGCAGAACCCAGTAGCAGTAAATACAAGTGTGACATTTCATACCTGCTGTTGAAATGGAGGCACAAACATTTGATATAGGGAGTGTCTGATATATGGGAACATGTTGGGTGCACTATAGTGATAAATTGCTTCCCTGTGATGCCCAAGACTCCGAAGTGCTGCACATGCAGCATTGTGGCATACTGTCATTTCTGTTCCCAAGGTAGTAGGAATCTGTGAAACTAACAACTTTTCTTATTTGATTATGCCAATGTTGGTCAATATTAAAATTACCAAAAAACCCCAATGCCTTTGCTCTCCATTATCAGTGATTTATTTAGACAGTGCCTTCTTTCATTTTATGACAGTTTCTCTTTGAACCAGCTTTAAACTTTCTAAGCACAGGTAACTCAGAATGAATTTCTAGATATTATACGTAGTGAAAATACATTATCTGATTAGAAACTGGTACTGCAGGCAGTCTGCAGGCAAGTGCAATGACCATTTTGTAAGTATCTGTAACTTTGAGGTTTGCTTATGCTGAAAGAGTAAAATGCCCCTTCCATCTTACATCAAGAGGGTATGAAAACTGAAGGTTATCGAGTGGGTAAGGCTGTGTTTGACTGCTCTAACTTCACACCCTCAGTCACAGTGTAGCATTGAATTAGTCTTTAATATGAGACTCCGAATATCCTGTACCATCATTATCTTCCCTGCTGTGTCATTACAGAATATTAATATATTCTTTTTTTATAATTCAGCACAGAGCATGGATTAATTTCAGTATAAGTAATTATATGTCTAGAATCTGCATTCCAGTGATTAGACTATAACCAGTATTGCTATCTATACTTAATCAATACCCCAGATACTGTCAGATTGTGGAATAAATGCCAGCAATGCTCAGAGCAAAAAACAATGTCACTGCCTCCTGGCTCAGTGCTGACTCATCAACCAAGATGTGTTATCACTCCTGTACCATAATTCACCTTTGAGCTTCACAACAGTGATCAAAAAAAGATTTGGTTCTTCATATACTTTCTGAATGAAATCATAATGCTTTGTTTTCCCTATCTTCCCATTTGCACATTCCAGTGCAGTATCAACCAGGCAGAAATATTTAGCATATTTCCAGCACCAGGCTGTAATTTTAATTTTTGTGCTGCATGCATATCTCCCGACAGGTGTTTTGAAATGTAAATATAAAACACTGTAGTGTGGGACTTGGCACACGAACTGCTGCAGAAGACTAGCAGGATGAGAAGCACAACATCTATCTGTTTAATAGGGCAGCAGACTTGTGTAATGAGCAGAAACCACTCATTTAAAATCTTTACTGCAGCTCCGACTGAAATATAAAACACATTCTGAGGAGGCAGGAGGTGGAATAGCAGAGCTGCAGCATAATGTGGAGGGCAGTGCACAGCAGCTGAGTAAAACCCCCCTGGTGATGCATAGGGGAGGGGTGTGGCAGGTTCTTCAGCAAGGCAGGAGCTAGCAAGGAGCAGTAGGCAGTGTCTGCTCTAGCAGCCGTGGTGCCAAGCAGCCAAAAAGCCGTGGATGTGTCTTAAATGTGTGTGCTCTGAGCAGGTTTCTGAGCAAGTTATCCATTTCCAGCATTATGTGCCTGTGGTTAAAGGGATTAGCCAGTGGTAATCCAGTTCTGGAGGAGATTAACTTTCAAAAATAAGAGAAAGCTTCTGCGGTGGACACATTTTTGGCTCTGCTAGCTTGGGTGGAGAGTTAGGCTGGGTGGGGGAGGGACAAGGATGAATAACCTCCATTCTCTGTTTATCTCCCCACTAGAGGCCTCTACACAACTGTCAAAAAAAGCTTTTATTGTCAGCATATTTTTAGGCCACTTAGATGACAAAGTGCAGAAACCAGTTAGGCAGCCTTCTATAGAAGGTGAAGCCCTGTGCAAACAGAGCTCCAGGCACAAAACTGCCCCTTAGGTAATGAGGACTTACACCATTGTCTGGTTGCAGTCCCAGAATCAGTAATATGTTTGTATTTTAAGCTTGATCATGACTTCACATCAGATGGGTTTATGTAATGTGATCCCACTGCCCTCAGTTATGTTATTTTAGTTGATATTGGTGCAAGCAAGGTGAAAAGCAAGGAGGTACCATGCTAAAACATATAATGCAAACAGCACATTAAATTTCTCTGTATATTGTCATATCTTTTAGCTACTGTTATCTTGAAAGCTACATTGAGCTATGCTACATGAGCTCTTTATCTTCCCATTAAAACAATATTTCAAATGGCTCTTACTTTCAGAAGCTGCTTTTCAGTGCTTCAGCCTTTTCAGGCAGAACCAGTGCGGATGCTAACGACATCAGCATCGATGTCTATCCCACAGACCATAGTAGGTCTCTAATTCCATCAAGAGAAAGACTTGAGGAGTTGTCTAATGTCACCAGAAAACCTCAATGGAATTACAGCTGCAATTGTGGGGGTCTGGAGTATTTCACTTGCTGCAGGATGGGAATGAAGTGCTATCACTCAGCTCCCTCTCTGCTGTTCTTCCAAGCACGGTCTTATTGAACTGTTCTGAGCAGTGTAGAGAGATGAGGAGAGGATGCATCTGTTAGCCCTCAGTGTCAGTGGAGGTGTCTCCTCAGGTTTTGTAAGCCCAAGAGAATTAGGGGACCTCCACCCACCAGCCTGCAGCCTGGGCAAGGTGTGGTTTGATTGTGACGGACTGGCTTCCAACAACTGCAGAGAGTCATGGTTACAGGAACTTTGCCTTGGGAACAGGAGGTTAAATTCATTACACTGCCTCACGTGTTGGGTTGAAACCCCTGTGTGCCCATATTTGTGTTACATATATCCTGCCAATATTTTTTCAAGATTTTTTGCAGCTGAGATTGCTCTTTGTTTCAGCCTCTCACTTGCTGTGAATGAACTTAGTATTTTTCTCCCCATCTCATAGTAGGAATTTTCTGTGTTCAGACAGCTAAAGACTTTGCTTTCCTTCTTCTACTTCTTTCTCCTTGGAGCTAAAAAACTTATTTCAGATGAAAACAGAACATACGTGTGTGTCTGTACTTTGTCATGTGTCAGCTGCAGCTATACACACCTATGCAAGCCCTGCCAAAAATGTAAAGAAACAAAAAAACCCAAGCCCAGTAACGACAACAACAACAAGAAAACCCCAAACAAAACAGTATGTTAGATAAAAAAATGCATCAGTGTTATACAGTTTCATTAAAATCAGAATAAAAAGACATATGGGTTGTGTCTGTAGACTGTGACCCCATTCTCCCCCCAGGAACATACAGCTTTCTCTTCCTGCTGTAGGCGGACGTCAGTGTTCATGTTCTGCTTATGATTTCTGAAGGCCACCTTCATATAAAACCTGCCTTCTTCCTCCAGATTCTCAACACAGGTTGCCCCAAACTTTCTTAGCAATGCTACCTTTTGAGGAGCGTTATAATACCTCCTGTGGCCTCCTCGTACCCCCCAGCACTCTGTTCCATTCAGAGTGGTAATGTTACCATGCTTGCTTTTCTCTTCTTTCATTGTAGGCTCTTTCAGAAACTACTCTTGAAGCTGAGTTATGCTCCTGGGCTCCTTAAAATATCACAGGTTTTCAGCACAAACTGAAGCCTAATAACACTAATGAACAGAGAGCTTTTATCTTGCTTTTTTGCCAAGTTCAAGTATTATCGCTTAAACCTTCATAATTACCCCATCATTTTATCTGTGATTGCTTAGTCTGATGATTTCATGAGCTTTGCTGGGGAAGAGGTAATCTAGCCAAGGAACATTTTCAGGCTATCTGGCAGCCTTTCTTTTCAAAAGATGTATTGTTCCTATTGCAGTTTACTATTTAATCCAATTCCTCTTGACATTTTGCTGCTTGCAGGGTGAGCTCTTAAGGAAAAAGATGGTTTAGTTTTTGTCCTCTTTATCTCTACCCTCATCTTGTTTGTTGTTAGCCTTGAAAGCAAAGCTATGGCTATCTGTATGCCAAAAGAAAAGACAACTGACTTCCTTCTGGGATTATCTGGCCTGCTTCAAGCTAATTTAAAGAAGTAGCCTTGGCAGGCCATATAAATGAGGATATAAATGGTCATAACCTGTCTAGGGAGACTTTTAAATGCACCTAGCAGGTTTAAGAGCACATATCTAATTGTGCCTAAATCACTTACGTTCTTTTATAAAATTCCTTATCTCCAGTGCTCTCCTGCAGTAAAATAATGAGTCTGCATGGACAAAAGGAGGGAGAGGGGTCTTGGACCCTGAGACTGTTCAATTTCTTTTAAAGATATTGTTCAAGAGAAAGGAAAATTAAGCCTTGAAAAATAATATTATCTCACAAAAAAATATCTTTAGTAATAAAGATGGCCTCTTCTAGGATGTACTTAAGGTTTTATTTTTTCCCTGGCAGCATCTTTTTCTTGCAAAGCATAAATCTTAAGTTTAATATATCTTTTCCAAAGTGATCATGTGCACTTCTTTAACAAAATATACGAAAAGCATTATATTCCCATGAGAAGCTGCATCATTTCCCATCTGGAAAACTCTTGCAGCTAAACTTGAGAAGATAGAATTGTTTTCCCATGATATTTTCTTTTAAAACATCTCATGCCAACCTAAAATGGAAATTTTGAATTTTATGACAGACTGAATCTTTTATTTTTAATTGTTTCCCTCAGTTTGGAAACATCACAGTACTTATTGCATTTTATTTTGAGAATGTCAGAAAGTTTCAGTTCAGTAATGTTAGAGGATTTCATTTAGACCATGGCAAATCACAGTATAAAATATTAAATACTGTAGATATGTTATATAGAGGATAATATTAATATTTAATCATTAGGTCAGAGGAAAATGCATGAAAACAATAAAGCCAAATCAATTTATTTTAATACCAGTGAAGATCTTTATGTTATTTAAATGAAAGAAAACTCTGTTAGTAATTTTGACTTTCTTTTATTGAGTGAAAATTTCAGCTTTGCCAAAAATGCCATCTTTACTCCTGAATATTATCTTCAGTCATGTATCTCTATCTCAAGAAGGAAATTATAAAGCTGGCAGCAGCACAGAGAAGGTCAAGAAGCTCAAAGATGTGGAGTGGCTGTTCTGATCAAATACAGGTCTGGCAGCTGGAGAGGGGGATGAGGGAAGATCTGGCATCGTGGTGGCCTGAAAAAAGTGTATCAGAATAGATTATTCATTTCCTCTTCCTGTGACAGACTGAGAAGACTGGTGGTGGAGTCAAAGTAGGCAGGAGAATTTGTTTCCCTGCAAAAGTACACATAACCTTACATGTGGAAGGATCAAACATTTACAGAGCAGCTGGACAAATTACATGTCAGGCTCAGGGCACAGAGGTGCTGCCTCTGGTTCGGGAAGCTCCAGGACTGTGACTGCCAGAAGCCAAGGGAGGGTAGCCAAATGTCTCCTTAGCTGGCCTACCTTTGGTTATCATAAAGGGGTTCCCAGAGTCAGATTCTACAAACATTCATGGAAATGGCCTTGGCCACAGCAGCTGCTTGTTCTGCATTGTCCCCAAAAGGCAGGCTCCTCAGGAAACCTGATCCTTAGCTGGCACCGAGGCTGCAGAGAGCAGTTCTGTCACAGGAAATATTCCTTAAAGGTGTGATGCAGAGGGAAAGCTGCTCATGGCAGCTATTTTCCAGGCTGTTCTCTCTCAAGCAATGCGGCAAGCTTGGGATGCAGACTTTGGACAGCCTGGAGGGAAGAGCAGCGTGTGGTTAGCCAAGTAACCACTGGATGACACTGTTGTTCCACACATCTACAGCCAAAAGACTTCATCTGGCAGTGGAACTGTGCCGTGTAAAAGAGAAGTGCAGATGTGTGGTTTCAAGTGTTTAGTGTATTCTCTGTCTTAGTGCAAGGGGCAAATTCGTTGCATTTGCCTTTGTGTATGTCCTCACAATTAAATGCTGGCTTTCATTCCTTGGCGTTTAGGTTAAACAGCCTGATTCAATCTGCATTTAGCCACTACTGCCTGAGTTCTCCAGATTCATAGCAATGAAGAAAATAGTAACTTCATATGTCACACAGGGAAGCTTTACTTACAACATCACTAAGAAGATTAAAAATAAATTGAAGCATATGTCACTTCAAAGGGGGCAAGAAAAGGACATCTGCATTATTTGATGCATTAATGAGAAAGTTCTGGCGAGTCTTGATTTGAACTGTATGGGAAATGATGTGATTGGTAAGCTTGCAAGTTAAATGTATTTCAAATGAAATTGTTTCTGAAATTTGTATTTAAGCTAGGTTAAGGGATGTTTGCATTTTCAACTTTGCCTTCTGATATCTTGTTCATAAATTGAGCTTTCCCTTTTCAACTTGAGGAGTTTACAATAAAAAAAAAAATCAAAGCAATTTAGCTACAAATATCTAAAGCTGCACTTCAGTAAAATAAGCAGGAACAGCTCTCCTGCCTGAGGCAAATCTTACCATCCATGACCATCTGTACAGCTACAAACTAACTACCTCCGGCACTGCATGATTCTGTAGACATTGGGCTATGGACTAGCAAGCTAACATCCACCCAACCTGATTCCTATCCCCAGCTCCAAATACTCTCTGATATCCTCGATCCTGTATCAAATATACCCAAAAATGTGGAGGTCCAGGTTATATTTACCTTTCTCATCTTTACTGTGAGGATGAGGACAAGTAAAGGTCAGTGCTGTACAGCTGGATGTTAGAGACGCAAGGGCAGAAACACTCATGAAAAATTCACAAGGAACAATATGAGTTTCTCCACACCATCTTGGTGCTTCTGGTTTGTACAGCTCAGCTGAGGAAGGCTTCTTTGCTTCTGAAGGAAATATGACTTCCAGGAGGCTAATGCTCTGTTTAATGCATTAGCTTTTCCCCTTGGGACTCAGTTACAAATGCAGCTCAGGCCAAATTGATGAAATATCAGTTAATATGTGAATCTGACAGCTTGGAAAGGACACAGCTGCAGTGGGATAGGATAGTTTTGAGGTGATAGAGAAAAATCTAAATAGATGAAGACCAGTATTTGCATATGTGGATCTTTTAAAGGGAGACACTGACAGCTTATTAATGAAACCAGGAATAATCAGTCTGTTTTTCCAGAGATAATTTCTCTGCAGTTCATCCTATGGGACAATTTGACATAGTACAAAGAAACTAGGCCTAAACCATAGTCCATTTGCTTTATTGTTAATATGACATTTTGCTGCACAAAGGTTTCATATGTGTCAACTTTTTCGGCATTAGTGTATCACGACTTTGTGAAAAATTGGAGTGCGGACATTTGCCAGATCCTAAATAAAATGCCTTCCATTTGGTTCACCCTGAAGCCATAGGGATTGTTCCAGCAGAATGGAAAAAGGCCCAGTTTCAAATCATTTCCCACATAGCTGTGTTCATAAGCATATTTTAAACTCAGGTCAAGAAGCCAACAGAAATTTGTCTTTATGTATGGAATAGCCAATGCAGGTGGCTAAATAACATATGCAATCAGATGTAAAACTGTTTCCAAACATTGCTCTTAAAAATACATTTGAGTAAAACAGTGTGCTTATAGTTGACTGACACTGTGGATCTCCATGAGGTTCTAGGTCAAGTGCTCCCATCAGTCCATGCAATGGTGGCAGGAGCATAGACCAGTCCTGTGGGTTATACTGGGCCCCTTCTGCTGTGGTTAATTGGTGTGGTCATGTTCTATGGTGTCCACAGGCTCCCTAGGTGCCACAGGGTGACTTGGAATGGGAATTCCATTAGCTGTGTTTGGGTTCAGGGTCCCTGGGGAGGCAGTGGCTGTGGGGACACTCCACCCATGGGAAGAACCTGTGTTTGCCATGGGAGGCAAAGCATGGTTGTGTGTTCTTCACCGACAACCTGGTGTGTTGTATATGTCTCTATCAAGTTATGTGTTGGCCCAGAAAACAGCTGAGAGCTTTGTATTTCGAGGTTACACCCTGCAGATGGAAACATTTAGCCTGAATACTATAGGGAGAAAGAGAAGCCAGGAAGAGAAAATCCCTCAGACCTGGAAACTGCCTGTGTGTCTTTGGAGAGGTGGGAAAATCAGAAATGTGATCTCTTCTGTCAGTGTTTCACAGATATTATATAATTGTATATGAATTAGTTAGTGAAGTATTGGAGAGAATTTAATTGCATTCAGGTTTCAGAGTAGGTATTCCAAAAACTAGCTTTTTTATAGAAGGTATGATGAAAAGAAACAAGAATTGTTAGGAAAAGAGAGGATAGTATGAGGCTTAAACAGAGATTTAAAGAAATTCCTTATTTCAGGTAGATGGAGAAAAGCAAGAAAAAGTCCACTTGAAAAATAAACATTGTGCTTATGAATATCAGGGCAATTTATTTACTAAATTATGTCTGAAAAGACAGCTTTAACACTTTTCGATTCAAACCACTTACTTATAATTTTTCCCCTGATCTCCCCAAGTTTACAGATGCTCAAAAATGGCTGGAAAAATTACCAGATCACTAAGAAAATCTTATATACCATCCATCTATCAGAAATTGTAAGCAAGATTGCACTGGTGAGATGATAGAAACGAAAGTAATTATAGAACAAGTCATTTGATGAAAAGAAAATTAAAACATGAACCCAGACAACAGGATTTATAATGTCAGGCTAATTGTGTTATGGTCTGAAGTTGTGTCAGGGGAGCTTTAGGCTGGATATTAGAGAAAGGTTCTTCCCCCAGAGGGTGGTTGGGCACTGGAACAGGCTCCCCAGGGAAGTGGTCACAGCATCAGCCTGACAGAGCTCAAGAAGCATTTGAACAGTGCTCTCAGGCACATGGTGTGACTCTTGGGGATGGTGCTGTGCAGGGCCAGGAGTTGGACTTGATCCTTGTGGGTTCTTTCCAACTCATTTTGTTCTGTGGTTCTGTGATTCTGTGTTTAACTTCACTAAAGGCTATTTAGAAAAGTTAGCAGTTATTTGTCATTTGATGAAAAAACCTTCTTTGAGTGCCTCTGTTTTTCAAAAATAAATGTTTTGAAGGCAAGGTTTCCATAAAACTTCTTTAAGCAAAGGGATTTCCAAGGTCAGAGCTGCTAGAGAGCACAGGCCAGGCTTTCAGTCAGTGTGAAAGGGCATCATTTGAAGGCAGCTGGAAGTAATGTAATTGATACCATCTGAGGAGCTCACCTTCTTACCCAAGGTAAAGCAAGAACAGCAGAGCTGCTGTCATTAATACAGTAACATGTTTTCTTATCTCCAGGCTTTGGTTCTTCATTTCTCTTTAAAAGTTTAAGCTTCTGGCTGAAAGCTGTCGTATTATAGTATTAATAGGAAGAAAAATAGTTGCCACAGCTTTGATTACGCTTTCAGAACAACCAGTAAGTGTGCAATAATTTATTTTCATTAAAATCCTGTAAAATAAATTGGGTCTCTTTCCATTGTACATATGGAGACACTGAAAACCAGGATGAGGTGGCTTCTTTATGGCCAGCAAATAAATCACTGTTAAAAACATCCTGGTTCTCAGGGTACTCTAGGATTTGCCTCAGTTGGTGATTTCAAGTAAGGTTAAAGCCGAAGCCTACACTTAAGAAATTACTTTGCCTTTTAATCCACTTGTGCAGAAACATCAATCATCAATATAGATTACATATTCTATTCCATTTGCCTTGAAATATAAGAAATTAGCTTCTGCTATGACAGCACAAATCCCCTTTTGACAAAGGGGTATATATTTACAAATGATCCTTAAAGCACTTTTTCACCTGCGTCAAAAAAAAGACATGGTGCCAATATGTTGAATTCTCTTCCAGTTATTTATTTCATGTCCCCATTTTAGTCTGTACTCGGAGAAGAAGACTGAGTTGCATTGTATTTTTGCTAGATGTTGTCAGAGTACACTCCCACTCTGCCCAGTTCATGTAACTGGCTGGAGCAAAAAATCAGCTGTTTATTGGAAAAATCCTACACTAAAGCATGAGCTGTATGGTCCTGCCGATCTGCACTGGTGTCTGGGCATAGCAAAATGCAAAGCTTGGCTCTGTACAGAAGATACACTGCTTTCTGTTAGTAAGTTGAGAAAGTAAGCAGAACTATTTTTCTGTGTTTGAAATATGAAAGAAAGGAAGATGTACTAGGTGATTTTGATCCATTAGCTCGTGTTTTGAAACTAGAAATCTAAGTAAGCAAATATTTGTAAAAACAATGCAAGCAATATCTATGCATCTATAAATTGTCAACATATAGTGTACAAAATGTTGATAAGTCATTTCCATCAGGGATTCATAACTTGTCAGGGTTGTTTTGCCTTCTCCCCTCTCTTCTTTTTTTTTTTTTTTTTTTTTCATTCTATTGCCTTTTCCACAGGTCTGCAAGCAATTAGCATGGGTGAAGAATTGCCAGAATACAGTTTTTTTCTTGATGTGCATAAGTCACTGTCATAATATTACTGGAAGTGTAATAATTTAAATGGTGAAACTAATTGCCTAGAAAGTGACAGCACTGAATGTGCTCTTTCATGGACCGTTCATTGTTGACAGTGGCCCATTAGATATGATATTATGTCAGTTTTAGTAGCTCTACACGAGAAACTGTATTGTTATTACTGCACTGAATGATGAAAAATTGTCCTTTGTAAGTCTAAGTGCTGAACCTGTTTTTGAAAGGTAAGTGCAGGACGCAAAATAAGGATCTCAGTTACGAGGAGGGGGGAAGTGCATAGCTGAACTGACACCCATTTGCATTGATGGAGCAGAATGAAACATTTATTGTTCAAATTAAAATAACCAAAGAAGAAAGCCTATTCTGATGATACTATTCTTCTGCACCATCACCTTTTTTTGAAGAGCGCTTGGCACAATTTGGGAACAGAGCATAAAAACTGCTTTTATGGGATTGCTTTCTTTTAT
>VYZT01030588.1:42633-53927 GCA_013400735.1 Pomatostomus ruficeps | reverse complement strand
AAAGCAACAGGGCAAATTTTTATATGGAAAAAAAGTAGCAGTGGGATGTACAGTACATTTTTCATCATCCAAAATGTTGAAGAGAAGATGAGAGAATCACAGAATCAACAAGGTTGGAAAAGATCTCTGAGGTCGTCAAGTCCAACCTGTGACTGAACACCAACATGTCAATAGACCATGGCACTGAGTGCCACATACAGTCTTTCCTTAAACACCTCCAGGNACATCCAGCCATTTCTAAACACCTCCAGGAACAGTGACTCCACCATCTCCCAGGGCAGCCCATCCAAATGCCCAATTATCCTTTCTGTGAAGAACTTCTTCCTGATATCCAGCCTAAACCTCTCCTGGTGCAGTTTAAGATTGTATCGTCTCATCATATTGATGGTTGCCTGGGAGAAGAGATTGACCCTCACCTGGCTACAACCAGGTGAGGGTCAATCAGGTGTTTGTAGAGAGTGATAAGGTCTTTCACAGAAGTACAGTCTGGAAGGAGTACTAGAAAATTTTGAGTAGGCAAGAGCTGAATTCAAATGATCTTTGGATTGTTACCAACTTGTTTGAATCATTGATCACTATTGATAAGGAAGTTTTGGCTGTTGGTGGGCAGCATTTGTACAGAGTCAAGGACTTTTCTGCCTCTCACCCCACCCCACCATGGAGCAGGATGGGGATGCACAAGGAGTTGTCAGGGGACACAACTTGGAAGGCTGACCCCAACTGATCAGAGGGATATTTCATACCATATGGTACCATGCTCAGCATATAAAAACTCTTGGGAAGAAGAAGGAATGAAAGAATATTCAGAGTCATAGAAATTGTCCATTTCACATGATGGAGTCCAGCTTTTAGGGGGATGGCTGAATACCTAACCACACTTGGGAAGCAGTAAAGGAATTCTTTATTTTGCTTTGCTTGTGTGCACAGCTTTTGCTTTATCTATGAAATTGTCTTTATCTCAAGCCACAAGTTTTCTCAGTTTTACTCTCCTGATTCTCCCCCACATCCCACCCTAGAGGAGTGAGCAAGTAGCTCTGTGGGGCTCAGTTGCCAGCTGGGGTTAATTCATGACATATGCTTACACATTTTCCTATGCCAATACACAGAAAGCATGGTCAAGGCCTCTGAAATTTCTTCCTTCAAATTTCAACTAAGTCTGAGAAAAAAACAGCATTCAGTTTTGGAAGCCCTTGAAATTTTTCTTTAACACCAGCTAGAACTACGAAGTTATTAGAAGCATTACGTGGTAACATTTTTGTTTGTTTATTTAATTCAAAGAATAATAAAATAAACATAATGAAGATAATAATAAAAAATTAAATAATAATTAATGAGAAAAAGGATATTTCAGTGTCAGGCAACCTTAACTGGATTTCAGAACAGATATATCTTCATATATTGGGAGAACCATGAAGTTCTGTTAATGAAATGCCCAAGCAGTATAAGCTGGTGATACACAGGCAAGCAGAATTAAGAAAAACTTTATCCTAAAGGATTAGTTTCTTCCCTCCTCCACATATTTTTCCTACCTAGCAATTTTTGAAGCTAAATGCTAGATGTGAAGCAGGAACAACCTGCATAATTTGTGTGAGAAAGCAGCATAACATAATTCTTATGAAACTTTGAGAACCAGAGGGAAAAATAAGGTATAAACCAGATTCAAAACATGCAATATAAGTCAAATTTCTTCATGTAATGTTTCAGGCTTTGACTATGCCTCATGTTTTTAGCAGAACCATTTATCCCTGTACATGACCATGGAAACCCATTTAATCGTAATTTTCACCGCAGTCCATCATCATTCGTAATGAGGGAGTAACAACTGGCCTAGCACTTGTCTGCTGATCAGTTTTAGACAGTATCTAAATTTCTGTATACTATTATATGCTCTTTGGAAGTTGCAAATGAAAGAATGTCAATTAATTTATGTTACCCAAACAACAAATCATCCCCAGTTCCAAGGAGTTATTAACTGGGTACCAGTGGAACAATTTGAAAGTGAGGAAAACATCTTGGTTATTTGCACTCACTGAAATCAAGGAGTGTAATAATTTAATCATGTCAATGTATTGAGTCTATACATAAGTGTGTGGGAAAAAAAAAGAAATTGCTACATACAAAGACTTGCATGTGTTAAAATTTAGACTAGCCATCATGACCTGCCAGAACACCTTGCAGGATGTTTCCTTACTATTACATGTAATATCCACATGTGCAACTACTGACTAAGTTGACAAACAAGAATTTTCAATGCTCAAAACCTTTACATTCCAATTTTATTAAGAATATCTTTGGAACACAAAATGATGATTCAGTTCCTTTGTAACTAAACTTCTATATATGACAGTATAGATTTAACTATGTATGTGCTTTGTGAGAACTGGTATTTTAAACCAAAACCCATAACTGTTTTCAGTTCCACAGAAACAGAACACATAAACCCAGATGTGTCAGAGAACTGGTATCATTTGTAAGAGGTGTTGATAATTTCTATACTCATCAAGCTCCTCCTATAATTTTAGCCTTAAATTAAATCTAAACAAAACAGAGGAAGACAAAAATACTGGAAATATTAAGAGAGCAAATGCTGCAGTGCGTTCCGTGGGGGCACAGAACATCCGTCCGCGGTTTCAGGGGCTGCTGGGCTGCTCCAAGGCACGGGAGGGCTGGCAAAGTTCCTGTAGGGGTTCACCCAACTCACCGATATTCCAGGCGCACTGAAGAAGGAAAGACAAGCGGAGGGGCTTCCCAGATGGTTTATTCGGCACCAGGGTCGTGCTGTGGAAGCACTGGCACTCTGTGTTACAGTTACATAAATACAGACACGAGGGGGCACAGGGAGGGTACAACATCCAATAGGGGAGCACTGCGGGGTTTGAATTTGGCGGGCTTTGTGTAGGATTACACAATACAGAGCCCTCCATGGGGTGGAGAACTGATACCAAAGTGGGGGGAGGGTACATAGGAGAGCCTGGCCATGAAATAGACCAAAACCAGCCAGAGCACACTGCAACAAGCAAATGTTTTATTTGAAGAACCAAAATCAGTAATTATAACATATTTCTTTTCTACAGCATTTCCTGAGTAGTAAAAGCCTTTACATACTGTACAAAGAATAAATGGAAAGAGTAATATATCTAATTCCAGAGACTCCATAATCTCTATATTTTTACCTTATTGAAATCTGCTAGAAAAGCTGGAGTTAAAACCTAAATAAAGATATTTCTCCATCATGTTTGCCCATATGTCCATTTGCTTCTTTTAGCTGTTAGAATCTTGCATATGTTACTTGGATTAGACCTGCAAAAGCAATGAAAAAAATAGTATGGACACAGGAGACCAATGTTCAGGATATACATGATTGAATTTCTTGTTAAAATGGATTAACTTAATTTTCAGCTGCTTTCAAAAATTGAAAAGTAGTGCAACTGCAATACTAGTGTATTGCATTGCTTTCACTTTGTGCAATGTTATCCATGTCCAGAATGGTGTTTTTACTCATAAAATATGCTTGGAAATACCTCAGTTGAAGGGAACACTGATTTTGCCCTGAAATACACATTTGCAGGGAAAATCTCTTAAGGTTTTTCAAACTTTGATAATTTTACTAAAGGGGGATTAAGGACAAAGGATACTTTTGAGAAGAGATCACTTTGACAGCTAATTCATAGTGTAGGGAGGAGGTTGGTTTCCTTGTGAAGAAAAGATTTAAGAAGGTGTGATAGGATTTCTTAGAGGAAAAGTGATTTTTTGAAACTTTCTGTAGCGAGAAGAGGTCTTTAACCTATAGATTATAAATGAACTGCAGTTCTCTGGTTATCCAAGAAAGTCGGTGACTAGTCATTATTCATCTTGGGTATGGTACTTGTATTACTTTACACAAATTGCTTTTTATTCTTTAATTCTCATTTTCATTTGCCTGATAGCTGAAGGATGAGTAACAATATGAGTTTCATGTAAAACTTCTTATGTAAATCTTTAATTTTTGGAACTATTTCATAAAATGTTCATAAATCTGATTCCAGAGAGTCTTATATAATCTCACTAAGTCACATACAGAAAACACAAGTCAAACAAAAGGAATAATAGTTCAAGCACATATGAGGCATCAGCCAAACTAGAAGAAGGAATATGTAAAGAACATGAAAACAAATATTTTTCTACAGCAAGATTAACTTTGTCTCATGTCCCAAGAAACCATTTATGTACAATTTGGCAGTCCCGTGAGCTGATGCTGTAACTACACAAGTGCCGTAAAATATTTCTGTAGCAGTTCACATACTGTTTAAGAAAGCGGCACTCTATGAAAAAATAGCCTGGAAATAGCATGAAATAGTTAATTTTCCCTACCATTCAAAATTAAATTATTCACCTAAACAAAGCAAAATCCCCAAAAACAGACTATAGCCATAAAATATGTACTGGTACTAAATCCAATGTTATTCATCTTTGAACACTACAATTGTGATAGATTCATTAGCTGCAGGGTAGCTGGGCAGAGAGAAGCATATTTTTTTGTATGTTTTAGCAGTACATTTACCTTTTCCTTTTTCTCCAATAATGAGGACTTCTTATAAGACAAATTTTTTTTTTCTCCCTTTGCAGACTCATGAAAGACTAATTATATGATTTATTCCACCAAAATTTGATTTGAACTATTCAAGTCTGACATATCCAAATTTAGATGGGACTTCAGCCTCAGACGGATATTGTCTAACTATTCAACTCTTTTTCCTTTTGCTTTTCTTTTCTTCCACTGCATATTTTTCCACATATGTTTTTTTCTACATAAATTAAAGAGAAAGAAATCCTTGACTGAATGAGTCAATGCTGTTTTGCAGCCTGTGGTTTAGCACTTAAATGAGGTCTGAAAATACTTTAATATACATTTCTGATGATACTGGGACAAGTTTCATCCATATTTTCCTTTCTAAGAAATGTTGAGGGTCCAAACACTGTGGGGTTGGGTTTTCTTGGTTATGGGGTTTGTTTGTTTGTTTGTTTCCTTGGGGGTTTTTTTGTCCTGTTTTTGTTTTGTTTAGTTTTGTTTTTTTAAGGAACTAGCCCTTCTAATTTCTTCAATAAGTATCCTAGCTAGCAGTAGGATAATTGTTTTGGGGTTTCTTCATCAACTACAAAAAAAAAAATTATGTCTGGTGAGGGTGGCAGTGATGGAAATGGCAAATGTACAGCTAATAATGAACAAATTAAAGCCTATAAACAATGTAGAAGTAGAAATTGGTATCAAAAAGTAATTTTTCCTTAGAAGCATTTCATAAAACCAGTAGTAATTCTGTTACTAGTTCAATTTCTCTCCTTAGTGTCAAAGAAGGAGGAGGTTTTGTAAAATACAAAATTAGGAAAACAATTTTGCATTTTCTTTCTTGGAGAAACTCTGAAAAAATATCTATTCTTCTCTTGAGCTTACAATGTCAAACTTTCCTATCTGAAGAATAAATGTTGTTGCTGAGCATCCTGTCCCTTAATAAAGTCTCATTAATTACTTGTTATTCTTTCCCTTCATGTCTAGAAAAAAGCTGTTGTCTTGGAGTCCTCCCTCTGTCTTCCAGATCAGACAGAGTCAATAGCAATACCATGTGCTTTCTCCCTTGTATAAAAAGGGAGTGATGTCTTGTGTGTCATCCTTAATATGGTCCTTTATTTTCTGTAAATACACTGGCAACAAAATATATAAATGATGGATTGGAACCTTAGGATGTGATCACATGTATAAGGAAGAGCAATGTAATCCTACACAAAGAACTCAATGCCAGTGTTTGAAGCTGAAGATATTTAAAATTCCAAATGAAAGAAATGTGCTTATAAATTTCATTTCAGGTTTTCAGATATCAAGGCTATCTTTCATAGACTGGACACTTAATTCGAAAAATGCAGACAAGACTGAAGTCTCTGGGGCTTATGAACCACTTAATTAGGATGTTCATGAAAAGTCTAATAATGTGTTACTATTTAGTATAAAGCTGATAAACTACTGGGTGTGGGGAGATTTCAAAGCCTTTGCACACATAGAAGGGAATATACCAATAGGGTCTTGCTTAAGATGCACAAATACTCTTGAATGGCAGTGATATTACAAGTTATATAAATGACAGGTATGAAGAAATTTTTCCACCATATGAAACAACCCAGTGTTTTAAGAATACTATTTCTTTCAGAAGAAGAAACAATTTCTTTCAGAATGATAATTCATTAATACAATCCACTGTATCCAGTAGTAGGACTACCACCATGTACCTGGGTAGATAGACTAAAAATTTTCCTGGTAGGGATAACTTCTTTCCTGTGTCTTGAGATCTGGAAATTTTCTTCCAGTGAGGTATCATCAGGTAGGCTTCACACTCTAGCGAGTGACTAATGCATATACACTTATGTGTATGGTGGGTATATATATATATGCAGATAGATGAGGAGGGTGAATTTTCCTTAGGTATCTGTAGCACTATAATAGCAAAGACAATACATTGCATTTTTAAAACAAACTGACAGATATTTTGTAATTTATACAGCCTGTCACTCCAAATTCACCTTTTTCTCTCTCTTGAACCATTGTTGTCTTTTGAATATTTCTTATACTGTTTTCTCTAAATAGTTTTGCTACTGACACATACCTGCTTTCACTGTGTCATTTAATTACTTGAAAAATCCATTTATTCCTGCATATAGAATCCTTAACTATGAATATTATCCCTTAATTGAAGCCAACAGCATCCAGTGTGTCAGATGGCATATACAGTCCCCTACTTAGATTCACCAAACTCAGTAGACTGGAAATTTAAATTTTCAGTACCATCTAAAAATACATTCATGTCACTGAAATTCACTCTTTTGGTACCTTTAATGTTGCTAATCCTAGAATCAATCCTTATGTCCAATATGGTGATTACAGTTTAATCTTTCTCTGAGGGAAGAATCCAACTGCCTTCTGTTCTAGAATCAAAGAGGAATTGAATTGCATGTAGGTGAGAGGAAGGTCACACTGAACTGTTAAAAGGATCTGGTTTTTGTCCTAAATCATAGCACCAAGTCCCATTTTTTGTTTGTCTGTCTGTTTATTTGTGGAGTTTTTTTGTTGTTTATTATTTTTTATTTCCTGAAACATCAGTTAATAGTCAATTTCATAGGTTAGAAAACCCCACATTGAAAATTGAATTGAACTGAGCTGCGAAGTGCCTCTGAGTTCCCCTCCCTGCAAGGATTTCAACAGACCTTTTCTGAGGTGTTTCCACTCCACTCCACTCCACTCCACTCCACTCCACTCTACATTCCATCCACCTTAGCAGGTGCTCTGGTTGCAGACTGTGGGTGTGGAGAATCATTGTGGAACAGTTTTTGAGCTGCCAACGGTATTCTATCCAGGGAGCAACTACTGTATTTTACCCTATAATTTCCGTACAGATATAATCTCTGTTTTTATGTGAATATAACTTCTCAGTTTGCTCTGATTTTACCCCCAGTCATCTTTCCACATCCACCAGACTGGTTCACAATACTTTGCCTCCGATTAAAGTATTATAGATTTAAAATGTGAGATATGAAATTATCTAGCCGCTGCAGACTGAAGGAGTTGCAACAGACAACTCCTGGAACCAAAATTCTAGCACTAAACTTGGGTCAGTTTATTTTCAAATGCAGGAAGACTGTTTATCCCAGACTGCAGCTACATACAGATAAATTTTCAGAACAAGCAGACAAAACTGCAAAATCATCACAAAGACAGGAGGCATTCTGAATTTTTTCATTTATTCAGTGTAGTATATCAACATTCAGATCAGTTGATTGCATAAGGTCATGCTGAAATTTCTTCAGAAATACACAAGATGTGACAAAAACCTCATCATTTTTCTCCTAAAAAGGCTGGCTATCTAAGAATACTTGGTACAACCTTATGTTCCAGAGATAGAATTGAAGTAATACTAATTACTATATAATAACTACAACGATAAGCAGTAGACAATTTTCTTCTACTAGCACATTAGATATATTATATAGTTTTCCACAATGTACTAAATGCTTACATTCATTGAAAATTTAGTCCATACATAATATTCTCACAGCAAACTTTTAGCAACTGACCCCTTCTACTCACATTCTGATGAGCATTCCATTATTTTGATTGTATATCTAAATCTGATGTGATATTCTGTTTGTTGGAAGAAAATGCTCTTTATGTTCATGCTAAAATTAGAGATTTATGTGTGATTTAAGAGTTCAAAGAGGTTTTTTTGGAGAAATTTATTATTAGAAGCATTATATTTGCATGTTTCTATTAATATTTGTTCAGGAAATAATAATAGTCATAGGAAGTAAAATTTAAAAAGATACAGGTTCTGTAAGGAGGGTTATTTTTATTCAAAAGTGTAATAATTGATTCATTATTTTATTGGTTCATCTCAAAGCTCATATTAAACCTTGGTCTTGAAACAGGGGGAATAGACAGTTTTTCACGCACCTTTAAGGAACTGTCATTTTTACCATAAAAAAAGTCTCTGTTTGATTGAAGTTATGAGATTTCACCTAAAAATCACTGTTTATCTGATTTTATCTTTCTAATAAAGCAGAAAAAACCAGTATTTTAAAATAAAAATTAAGACCTAATGAATTTATCAACTTTCTTTTATTCAACACTAAAAATATCAAAAGATGACATCATGTCTGAAAAAACGTCACAGTAGGCAAAAAAGATTCTTTGACCAGTGAAAATTAGTCTTTGATGTGATACCAGTGTTGCTGGCATCACCAGTTAACAGAAAGTGTAATTGTCTAAACACGTGCAAAGAAAACTTATTTTACTTTGAAGTAGGAAAAAAAAAAAGGAAAAAAAATGCAAACTAAAAAAAACCAGTTTATTAAACAGTATATGATATTGAACACTGTGATATGAAAGCATACCTGCTCCAAAGGGCACATGGTATGGGGTAGTAGATTAGGAAAGATCAGTCTTTTCTGATAAGCTCCCTGTGGTGTGACTAGTAGAAAAAAGAAAAACCCAATAGAAAATTACCAGCATCTATCACAGTGAGAATAAATGCAACAAAAGCCTGTAAGAGCTGTCAGAAAGAACAAACAATTCTTGATCCATAGTAGTTAAAAGAAGCCTGTAAACAAAGCAGGTTTTATTTTCATTTCAAACAGTCCTGTGATCAGACTGAAGTGAGATAGCAGCTGTTTAAATAGAGTTAACAAGCCAGATACTTCAAACTCAGTAAAATGCTACTGTATGGTGTAGTGTGGCAGTTTGTTTTTAATGAAAGTCAGCTTTCTGGCTACAAGCAATATGTGTTATCAGAACCACCACTTGAAACTTCACAAAGAAGGAACTGTTAACACTGAGGGTGAGGAAGCAACACATTTCAGGTTAAAAACTGGGGTTTAAACAGGCTATAAGTTTACTTTGTCTGGTAACTCCTTTGTCATCAATATTTTCAGAAGTCCCTACTCATTTTTATTTGAAATTTGCTAAAAATGGATGCCAAACTACTGAAGTTTTGTGAATAAATATATAAGGATAGTTACAAATTACAATTGTTCTTAGTCAATCAAAACTGTTAAAATTTCCCATCTGTTACTGAATTATCATAGAGGAAAAAGTCATCCCCTGCTTTTCCACTGGCCAAGTCATATTAAGCAGTTTCTAAACAGATACTGAAGTATGAACTGCATATATAAGAGAAAATTAACTTTCTTAGTCTCCAGTTTCAATGGTATAACAAGAAGTATCACTTTAGAAAGTTGTATTTGCAGGCTGGAAGAAGTAACTCAATTGTGGAGAAACATGCCATCTAGGAAAAAAGAGGTAAAATAGCATGGAGACTAGGCAGAATGACATGGAGATCCAGACTCTGCCTTATACTCCGAGCTTATTATCTTGAATTACGCTTTGAGGTCTCATCAACATTCTAGCAACTGGTCCATTACACTGTGCATACTGCACCTAACATGTATTTAAGTAAAAAGGTGCAATATTAGACTAATAAAAAATAAAAAGTTTACTGGAAATTCTTCTTCCCTTAAAACAATTACTTTCCTTTTCTGTTCTCAAGATTTCTCCCACATTCCCACCAGAAGGTAAGATGAACACCTTGGACTATTTTTTTAACTACTAGGTTTATTATTTAACTACTAAGCTACCATGGCACTAGTAAAATAGCTCTTTCAGTCTCTTGTTCTTAAAGGAGTAAATTTCTTACCCCCATCACAGTATTTTCTTTTTTTTCTTTGTCTTGAACCACACTTTATTCCTGAAAATTTTTCTCCACCATGACCATTTGTAGGCTACTGTAATGTGTTCAGATATTATAGCTACAAGTACCATCGAAGACTCTGTAAGATAATCAATAAATCAGTGTTGAGAAGAGCTTCAGTAGTGTATAACAGATGAGACATGGGTCAATAAATGAACTAAGAAAAGAGCACAAGCTGTTGAAGAAAAGAACACTTATGGAAGTGAGAAAGACAATCCTGTGCTAGACCGTTTTGTTTTTTGTTTTTTTTTTTTTTTTAAGGAATGAAAGGGATTAAGCAAGCAAGCTTAATTCTAGTATTCCCTGATTTTTGATGGCTTAACTTTGTAGCTCTTACCATGTGCTTCAATACAGCATTTTGCGTGCAACATATAATGTGTTTTGACATGTATAAACATTCTTATGATTAGTAGTCACAGGGTTTGTTTATTGTCATGAATTGTGTCCAATCCAATTTGGTTTCATATTGTCCAATTTCCAAGTATCTTTCACTGCAAAGAGAATTTTGGAAATCTTTAAATGTTAGGGGCTCAGTTGAAATAGCCTGCCTTGGCAAACTCTCTGAAAAATATCTGTCAAGCACAGCAAAAGCCTTGTAAAATGCTCCACTGCTGTAGGCCACAGAAAGGAGCTATAATAAACTCTGACCCATAAAAAGTCATGTAAACATTATAACCTGTTTTTACTAGCCTTTTAAGTGCCAGGAGCAATTGATCTTATATGACTTAGGTCTTTCCAGCTTCCCAGTCTCCACAAGCACCTAGGATCCTACATGGGTGTTCAAGTGCCTCTGGCTTTGGAAGCCTAAAATAGGAACAGATAGCATGCTATCAGCTATTTAGTTATTCACTCCAGACAGATGTTTGCTATTTCCAAGAGAAAACATTTTAAAATGAAGCACCTATGGAAATGAACTGACTGTTTCTGTATTGTTAATCAAAATAAATGTCCATGCAATCTCGAGCTGTTTCCCTAAATTGCTGCATCTGTCACACTGGAAAGCATGACAGGGAAAAAAAAAAAAAAAAAAAA
>VYZT01030588.1:25926-39201 GCA_013400735.1 Pomatostomus ruficeps | reverse complement strand
GGGTCAGAGGTCTGCCCAGGTAAGCAGGGTCAGGTTACAGCTGCCTTCTCAGACTTTGGAGTCAGCCCACCACCGGGGTCACCTTCACCCACCCCAACAGGTCAGGGGCTGGAAAAAGCCTGTCACTCCCTAGCTGTGTTAGCTGCATATACATTATATTCTTACATTTGAATAAAGGAGTTAACCTGAATGTCCTGAAAAATTTTGACAAAAACAACATGATGCTGAACACTGATTTCTATTCCAAAACCAGATCACCTGCCAGACAGAAGACTGAGTGGTTGTGACAAAACAACAAGGTTACTGGCAGCATGACTAGACAGTATTGCCAGGAGGTCAACCAGCATCAGCCTGTTCCAGATGAGAACAATATGGGAGTGTGATGTGGCAATATAGAGCTTTGTTTCCTACCTACACAGAAACACAGTATCCTATCTTATTTCAACCAGACCACTTCCCCAATACCTAATCATTATATTCATAATTTTATTTATTTATTTTAGAAATATCACACTGTTTCAGGCTTCAATTTACAAATTACACTAGTTAGAAACACAGATGTTTATAACTTGTTTGTTGTTTGGATTCATCATACTTTCATTATTTCTATATTCTTCAGCCTACGTACTATACTCCTCTTCAGACTCATACTTGCACAACAGAATATACCTCTATCCTTATACTTTATGCTCTATATAAAATTTATATAAAATTTAATTTGCAGGAATTTCAGTTCTGCAAAATTTCTTGAACTCCTTGTACATTCAGTGATGACTATTGTATTCAGAATTTTCCCTTCCCCCATATTTTCTCCGTTTTCTCTTAAAGCAAGTGTCTTTCTTTACAGCTATGTTGAAATTTCTTCTGGAATTCTCTGCCTGTCTTTGATCTGACTTGCTTTTCCATATGAAGATGTTCTAAGAAATCATTTACACTAAAGACATTTGTAATAATGCAAGTTTCAATGCCTATAGGTTTTTTTCTTATCAAGGGTTGGTTTTTATCCCTTTTAAATAATGTTATTACCTTTAATTTTGATGTTTGATTATTATCAGAAGAGCTTAAAGATTTTATTCAGTTATCATATTTAATTTCATTTTTTAATACCAATAAAATACCTCTAGTCAGCTATATAAAGGTGTTGCCAGGGACTTTGTGAAGTAAAACTTTTAAATTGTTAAAGAACAAATGTAAGATTTCAAAGCAGTATAAGATTCATTCTAGTAAGTTTAGTACAACCCTCCCAGTCTGACTGTGGGAGTGAGTCAGCAGAAATAACATTTCACCTCTGGGAATGGTCCCAGCACTTGGTAACTCCTCACAGATGTGTTAATCAGTGGCTAACTATAACAATCTTATTATTGGCAACACGTATGGAGAGAACTTATTTTTGCTTCTGACTGCAGTTATATTACTTTGCAATACTTTTCTAAGTAATAAAAGCCCTCAGGCAAACCACTTGATTTGGGTCTTGCTAGTTTCCATCTGTCCTTAACCACGTGAAAATCTGCATTAATTTTGACAGGAGTTACAATTTTCCAGGTAGAGAAGAATACCTTCTTTTAGGGCACACGCGTAATAAGTATTTATGGTAATTAACAGCAGAGTATTGGGTGCTTTGTGGGCAAATAAACTACTGTTTCCTTTAGTACAAAAATAGTAGCTCTGATAGTCTGATTAGATACCACACTTTGCCCTCTGATCTGATCACTATTTTAAAATTTTCATTTGAAAAAATATCATGTTTTATGTCTCTGTAGTTTCTTCTCATAGATAATTCTCAATAACCTTCCATAAAAAGATGCCCTGTGGAGTCTTTGCTTAAAGTATCTTTATAGTTTTAAATCTTGCCCTTCCCTTTTAGTTTATTATAAACAAAACAAATGCACCAAAAAATGGAACATCTTATGGCAGAGCTATTTTAAACTAAGAGAAACTAAATTACATTGCAACTAAGACACAATATGGTCGGTGTCAAACAGTTCAAACATATGCCTCACTTCAAAAAAAAAAACCACCAGGAAATTCTTTTTTTTTAATATGATTGCCCTACATTTTTAAAAAATACGAATAGCCTCTTCATAGTCACCATTCCTAGTTCTCCATTTCCATCTGTGTTTTTTTTGAACAAACTCTCCATGTGAGCATGCTGGGTAGGCCTACATTATAGATCTAACTGTATCCTGTTACTTATGTACGGATTACAAATGTGTGTTTATAACATTAAGTTTTGTTTATGCTCTCAATATTGATTTTGTGCAAGAAAAAGCTATGGACATATGCATATATAAAAAATATTGCTGTAATATTAAGTATACTGCATTGTCAAACCAAATGCTTACCTGGGGTGCCATTTATGTATGTGTGTACACATATGGGTATACATTTACCTGTATCTGTGTATATGTCTGTGTCTATATAGCTATATCCAACTTGAATACATGTGCTCAAACTATTTGGAAGCAAAACACTTCTTACACTTTATAAGGCCATAATCTACTTTTCCCTTTTGATAAGTTCTGTAATCAGACACAGCACTTGCTTGTGGCCTGAAAAGGCTCCATACAGAGTAATATTTGAAAATAATTTAAATTCTATTTTTGTTTACACATACTTTTACCTGAGGATAGCTGAAGCTTAAAAGCCAGGCCATTTGAACTGCTTAGATACATTCCGGTAATAAACAGAACAGAGAAAAAGAGAGCCATTAGTAACTTCCCAAGTACAGATTAAGTTGTCTTTCATGCAGACCACACTACACTGCATAAATAAATGAGATTGCCAACCTAATTTAAAATTTGATTTTTGTACTAACTTTTCTTACAATATACCTCACCAAAATGTATAACTTTCTTATGAAAAAGTCCATTACTATTTGAGATATGCAGTTACTTAAATTAGCAGTATCATGACCTTAAAATGTTGGGATAAAAAGAGTAAAGGTGATTAATGATTAATCTATATTTTTTGCAACAAATTCAATTTTTCATCATTGATCAGTCTCATACATTGCAAAAATATATGGTTCAGTCTTCAGTGCCCACATTTTTGCATCTGGAATTAAGTTGTTCTGATTCAAGCCTGAATGTATGTGTTTCATTCATACACTTGATGATCCATAATCTGTTGTCATTTAAAATATATAAAAAATCTGAACCTAAATGACTCCTTTCAAGGAAAGCTAAGTGAAACTGAGTTCCTGTTTCTTATGTTGGCTCCCTGCAGTACTGCACACACTGACGCTCAGAGGCCATTCATAAGTTTTTGCATTATTTAACTATTCCCACGTGCATGCAAATCGATTTTTTTCTATTGTATATGGCTGAGCTCTTCAGCTGTCTGTACTGAAGGAGATCTGCACAGACGCCTTTCATCATCTTATCAAAATCAACAGATTAAAATATTGTCTTAAGTATCAGCTTTCTACTAATGTGTGTAGTCTTCAAAGGAAAGGCTAAAAGTACCATTCTCTCAAAAGCTACAGGCAGTTTCAGAGGAAAACAAGTCCTTCTAGGTGCAATTTTTACTTATTTTTTTGTTGTTCTAGATGTCCTTCCTGGGACTCTTCTGTATCTGTCAAAATATCGGTTGTAATATTTCATTCTTCAGTGGAGTTACAGTTTGCATGTACTAAAACTAGTATAGGTTTTTAGGGTTTTTTAATCTGGTACCTTATTCCCAAGGAGTTGTACTATAATTAGGTATTCATATGTTGCTATGACACTTTAATGCAATTTCTCTCAGAGTTTAAGATAATCACTTATTTAATGTGGATACATGATCTGAAGTGAGCTACTTGAATATTGATGATGCTGAGAACTGCATAATATGCTTACCTTCAGATGAAGTTCTATGCCGTAAGGTTTGTACTTTTTTTTTCCTTAAAGACAGTGGTTGTTAAATTTGCAGTTGAGGTTTAGACTGTTGTGATATCTGACCTTTCCGAAGAACGGACTTATTCTGTGGGGATCTGAGAATCTCTGAGAGCCTAATTCACTTCCATTTAGTTCAATGAATGAAATTCTATTAATATCAAAGTTGCAGAATCAACCCCCAGATAAACAACCATACTAAAGCAAGTATTGCAATGCTAATTCCTGGTACTTATAAATCCTGCATTTAGTTTTTATTTTGAAAGAACACTAAGCCAGTTTACTCAGTACTGACAGCATTCTGTCTTCAAAACTCCTTTAAAAACAGCTCACTTGCAAATTGAGCTGAAAGGAACAGTGTTCCTCTTTTTTTCTTACCCCCAAACTCAACTGCAGGTGGTCAGTGGAGGCCATAATTAAAAGTGTTCACTGCAGGACTCATCCTCATAGTGACTGGCAGAATGATATGGAGTCCCTCTGAGAGTCATTTTCATTAGCAGATAGTCGAAAAGTCCCACTTTCAAAGTAAGAAGTGTCGCTTCCACCTCCTGGTCATATCATTGCAAGCATCTGTCCCATAAGGCAAACTACAGGCTGATTAACTAAGTTAGAGATGGTCATAAGATGCTACAGCATGATTCAATTTAAGGAATGTCATTTAGATTTAGTCTCAAAACTGTACCCAGTATTTCTAGCCTAACGCAGAAGTATGAGCCTCTTGTTTCTAGAATGCAATCTGTATTCTTACAGTTCCCCTTTTTTGGTCTGTTTTCCTACCAACTCCATAGCTCTATCTCCATTTTCTTCTTTCTTTAATACAGCAATGAAATTCCTTTATTTTAAGAGGTTAACAGTGGCATAGAGCTCATCATTCCTATTTACTGCCTTCTGAATGTTTTGCCTCATCCAGGCTTTTCTTTTAACACAGCTGCCTCATTTACAGTTTTTAACAAATATTTGTGAGTGGTAGTGAACTACAATCACTTATAGGAATATTCTTAATTTTGACTTGTATTCAGTACTGGAAACAAATTTAACAATCAATTGCTAGACTAGATTTTTAATACTTTAGTCCTCATGCCTCACATCTCCAGTTCTCATGTCTGATGCCATGCTTACTGTTATGGTCTCCTGGATACAGCATTACCAGATACTTTATTCTAGTTTTGAATGGAGACTTAGCTGGGAATCATCACCCTGATAGTTATTACCCAAGGGAAAAAAAAAAAAAGTCTATTGAAAAGTAGGAAATTAATTTTCATGGATGGAAAGTTTAAAAAAATTAAGATTTGATTTTAGTCTGCATTGAAGTAAATCCTTGAAAGCATGAAATGCAAAGCCATTAAAGTCATACTGCTCTTATTCACTTAAAAATGACCCATAAAAAAGGGCATTTGGCTGGTGTGTGGGCAACAGGTCTTCCTTCTTTGGATTAATCCAGAGCAGAGAGCTGAACAAGGATCCTTTGTATCTCAGATGACACTTCTCGTGGGTTGGTTGTTGAAAGGAGATCACCCATTCTTCCTGATGGAACTATTTCACTATGTAGAACTGCATGTCTGGCTGATGGTCAAGCAAAGTGATTGCTTGGAAAGTTACTGCAACATTTGAACTGTGGGTTTGAATCAGTCATCACAGCGGTGAAGAAGTATCTATGATTTTCCAGGCAGGTACTCTCCCTGCTGCACACTGACTCGAGTACGTGAGTATTTATTTATTTTTATTTTTAATTCTCAAAACTCATAGGTTCCTGTGAGAATGCTCATATCAGTTGATTTGTCTTATCTTTTTCCTTCCCCCAGAGGAAAAAGAAATGCATATTTGGCTATGCAGAGTGCAATCAGTTTTAAGAATAGGTGTTAATCTCATCAGTGCGTGCCATTTGAGAAACACAATCACAAGTACCAGTCCATCATTTATATGAGTCATTATACATCTTACATCAGAAATGTTAGTCTCAAGTGTCTGGTATATTGACACTCAAGTCCTTAAAGCTATTTTATTATGAACCACTGCACACAACAGTAGAGTCTGTTCCATCATTCCTTTTCAGCCTGGAATTATTAAACCCGTGTTCCTTTAATTCCACCAGTAGAGGCTGAATATTACCTACAATTGATCCCTACTAATGACCCCATGAGCTGGGTGTAAATAGCCATAATTTGTTACACATGGCCTCTGACTAAAGGTGAAATTTTTGAAATGTCTAAAAAAAATCCCTTGAGCCATATTTTAATTATGTTCACATGGAAGGGGAAAAGTATAGAAATTAAAATAAATATATAACAAATAAATAAAGGAACCATCTCTTTAAAATCCAGAACCTCCATAAACTATTTTGAAATAGAGTTTTAAAAAGAAGCTTTGATGATTTCACTTGCTCATGACATCCAGTGAATATTAATGGCATAAGTTATATTGGCAGAAAACACAAAGCACATGTGTAAAAGCACTTCTAAAGGTGTACATATTAATTATTTGTTTTTAGCACCCCATTCTTCAGTGATAAATAAAAATTTGTTTATGAGAACTGCATGGACAGACAGCATCAAGGAACTAACTTGTTACAGATCCTCCATCACCACCTCATCCAGAGCAATATTTTACAGAAATATTAACTTCTTGCTCCTCCTAACAGTAAAAGGAATGCAGATCTGTAGCACGGATGAGGCCTACTAGGCTGAGGAGCCAAAAGGAGAGCCAAATGAAAGACCACACAGAGCAAGCAAAAGAGAGGGCAAAAAGAGAGAGAGGGCAGAACCCTCTGACCTTTATTTATATGTTTTTACAAATCACCGTGGATTGGAGGTAGAAATCACTACCTCTCCATTCCATTGGTCAAAGCATCTATCTATCATATTTCTCCACCCAGGATAATGGAATGATAAACANGAATCATTCACTGATACAATCCTTAGCTCAGCTCTGAAGAGCTGAGATCCTTCTTTCTCCTTCACAGACATTGAGTCTGAAATAAATCCTGAGAGGGTTAAATCAGTTGTCTTAATTTAAACCCCCTGCTTGCCCAGGAACATTTGAGTAACCAATAAAGCAATCTTTCAACTTCCCTGTAAATGCAATAGGGAGAGATTAAGTGATTTTGAAGGCATGAAAATCTTATCTGCTTATATTTAGATGTATATATACCTCTTATACATATAAGAAGTTTAGTCCTTCTATGCATCCTGTGTCTTATTGATAACTGTATAAGGGAAGTACCTGATGAAGCAGTCATTTGGTTAGATGTCTGCATTTAGCACCCTGTGTCTGACATGCATTTACCTGGAGCTTGAAATTTCCTTTTGCACATTACAGCAGCTTAAGTCATGAGAAGACAGTCAGCTCCTTACTGATATTTCCATTGTTTACTGCATGCCAAGCTGTTTACTATCCACCTGAGATAATAGAGAGGGGGCCTATGTACTGCCTTTGAGGACATTGGTTTCATTTTGATTTATGTTTTGGTTTTGGTTTTTTTCCCCTACAAAGACTCCAGACTCATTTATGAACTCGTCTTAAACCTAAGAAATCAGTTTAAATAGCAAAAAAAGGAAGATGAGAACTACTTATAAAAGGATGATGACCTTAAATATTGACTCATCAAAAGAACTTTGTGAAGGCTGAAAATTTGTCCAAGGCATCATTGCAAAAGTTCAAGTCAGAAGAATTAATTAATATTTTGTAACTACTAAATCTCTAACTCTTCACTGAGTAGGCAAGTGTTGAAAACTAGGAAACTTGAAAAAAAATCATTGTCTGCTTGCTCTAAAAATCCACTTTTTGAGAATGGATGCTACAATGTCTTGTCATCTTTATAATACTGTATATTAGTTAGCACTTTTCAAAGTTTCCCTAAATATCAAACTACTCTGTTTTACCAATGTGGTTTTACTGAGATAAATAATAACATTGTGCATTAAACTTTTGTATCATTCTGATTGCAACTGCTGTATCTGTAATCCTCATGCATCTCTAGAGTAGGTCTTTTATGCTTTTCCATAGAAGTAGTAATTTGGAAGCATGCCATTATCCTCTTCTTACACTTGAAAAAAGAAATCTTGACTGCCCTGTACTCATTTCTGAGGAGCTGTTCTTCACAGAACACAATAAATCCTGCCCATGGCAGCAAATGGACACTGTACTTGCATGTTCTACCAAAAAATAACCCAAAACAAATATAAACACCAAAAAAACCACACGACAGGAAATACTGTTTTTAGGAAGGCAGAATAAAAATTGAAAGGAAAATAAAATTTAATCAGATAATTCAATGTGCATAGATAAAAGACAGACCCCTTCTCTTTCCTGTAATCTTCCTTGCTTCCCTAAAATTTACCTAAAGGTTTTAGTCTAAAAATGGCAATTTCTATTTACAGGAGTAGCTGAAGCAATTTAAATAAGCTAGGCTTAAAATAAATATGTGAGATTTCATATATCTCACTGGAACACATGTTAAAATGCATCCTTTAAAGAGTGAGAGATGAAGAACTTGCTTTAAAATTAATCCAAAATGAAGGAATTTCTGTATTTGACAGTTGCAGATTTTAAATGTTAGAGGTCTGAGCCTGCATCACGTGTGTGTTTAAAGCTCCTCATGACCTCTGAGTACACTGTAACAATGATTTACTCAATTTTTTTCTTGGTTACTTCAGGTTACCAAAGGATTTTATAATTATTGCCCCATTTACGGGGAGGCAAAATGAATCATTATCATTTTCAGTCCAAACCTTTCTATATGATCCTGTCTCCTTTTCAATAGGAAACCTCTAAATAACCAAAACACTAGATGTCTTCAAAGCTACTTTACATTTTGCATTGTTAGTAAAATTACACCCTTGTTGTTTCCTAAATATGTCACAGGTAATCACTGCATCAGAACAACACATTCTTCTTGCTGTGATCTGAAAGCTATCGTGAGATTCACAAATCCCTGCTCTTTGAACAGAACATTTGGAAACAACTGCAACCAGAAGCCATGTTACTCAGCTACCTTAAGGAACCAGGACACGTTTAATGTCACCTTTTTACAAATACTGGTTTATTAATCCTAGCAATTTTAATCCTTTATTTATTTCCTCTTTCAATTCATAAGTGACTAATAGATTTAAATGAAGCAGAATTTAAAATTCATCTGATGTTTTCCGTGTTTTATATGTAAGTCTCTCTCTAAAGCTTATTATACAATTATATATGCTTAGTTCTGAGAAACACTGCAAAAATATTTGTGATTCCCAAGGTACAGCTACAGGGAACCTGTAGGAGTGTTAATCATGTGACATGAAGGGGAAAAGTACAGAAAATACATGAAGTGCTCTGTTTTGCAAAGCTCACACTTTGAAGTCAAGGCAGATACACAAACATGAACAAATCTAGCACTTGCTGGAAGGGTGCCAGCCAACTCTCTCACACATAAAAGCAGTTCGTGTATCAGCAATGGCTGAATCAACAAGTGACAGATTTCTTCTTACAGCTAGGTGAAGGTTGGTTTCACTGCAAGGAGTACATTTACATTCACATGCATTTCATGTTCCACTATGGCTCCTAAAACCAAATGGTGTCAAACTTGGAAGGAAAAAAAAGGAACAGAATTATGGTCAACAGGATCTGTTTAGGGTTCTAGAAGTTCTACTATTTGTTCTGCATTGCTGAGCTTGAAGACCTTTGCCCAACATCCAAACTAGTATTTTCTGAAATTAAAGAGGAGAAAAGGAAGAAAAAAAAACAACATAAAAAATGTGGGTGCAGTATCAGAAGCCTGTTTTTAAAAATGCATGAATTACCTTGCACATAATAGTTAAATGTATTCTGCTCAGGGTATCATGTAGTCTAAGGGCGGGCAAAACTACATGTCACAGGTCAGGAGGAACAGATCATTCTTAGTTTTGACAGGAAAAAGATTATTAAATTAGTCGGTAGACTTTTCTTTAATCCAGTAGTTTGAATCACAAAAGAGATGATCATGATTTACTACTGTTGAGGATATCATGTACTCATGATGTACATGTGTTTAATAACAAGGGCTTCTTGTGTACTGATTCAAATTCGCAAATACAGATTCAGTGGTTTTTTGTACTGGTTTCAGTGCCTGCATTTGATTGAAAAGCTGTGTGACATGCATAGCATAAAATTCACCCTCACTGTGAATTCTTCCTTTTCTCTTTATCAGTGGCAGCTCAGCCTGGTCATCTCTGCTAAGCAATGTCCAACAGAATGATGCTTATGTACCTATATGATACTGAGATGATATGGCACAGTAAGCATTCATGTTACTCAAAATCTAAATATTATGAAAGTTTTTATTTTGGACATTTTTTTACAACTAACATTCATAGCTGTGCCTGGTCCTCCTTTATTTTCCTGCTGTAATGAACCCACTTGTTAAAAAAATAACTCCAGATTTGATGCAGGTGGAGGTAGTTAACAAGATGTTGACCTAGCCATCCATTTAAGTCAAAGCAACACAAAGGCAAGAAAATGTTTTGCTAGTCAAAATATTATCTATAGCTAAGGGTTATTTTAGCTGAGATGGCTAATATCCTGAATTATTTGTATAATCCTATTATTTCCTTTGTAATATAGACTATTGTGTCTTCTGTTTAGCCAGTACAGTTACAATAAAAAAGGATGTTGTTTCGCTCCTGTTTGTGTCTGTATTCTCTTTAGCTTCTGAGTGTGGCTCTATAAAAGCATCCAGCATTGAGGGCTCAGATAGGCACATTTATTAAATAAAAAGAGAAAAACATTACCAATTCATCTACACCTAGCATGATGAACTACAGATATACAACTAATTGTATAATATAAAATAACAACTGATCTTTCACCATGGCACAGATATTCTGCAAGGGCTAAGATGCCTTGAGAATATTAGGCTGCATTATCTAAATCTGCTCACTTTCCTCAAGGACTTTTCTTTATGCAATTTTGATACCACTGTATACCTTAATATTTCAGTCATAAAGATTTCTTTAAGACAAGTATTCATAGATACAGAGAGCCTTACTGTGATGAGATCTCTAAGATCATCAGCAGTTAAAGGAGACTTCAAAAAAAGGTTTCAAAGGCAGATGAAATTTTCCCTATTGGTAATAAGAGAAATAGACAGTCATCATGATTTTACTACCACAGCAGTTGTAATTATTTTTATATATTTGGGAGTCCAAGATTAAATTAAGGAAAAGCATGTCCTACCTGGAATAAGGAAACTCAGGGAGCTTACATATTTAAAGAATAGATGAAAGTAAACTTCTACTTGCAAACACATGATTTAATCAATTAAAAGGCTTTGTAGCACTTCCAATAAAAAGTCTAGACCAAATACCTGTCACAACCGAGATGAAAAAGTTCCTAGAGGAATTTTTATTTATTTTTCTCTTCTGCAATCTACCCTTTCCCTTGGGTGCTCCAATCCCAATTTAAGCTCTACTGGTTATTTCTCTCCCATACACACCATAACCTTATTCACAAAAGTAGGAAGGACTCCGGTGATATAGCCAAGGACCTCCAACTGTGTACCAGAAGAAAAAGATCTCAAGGGAAAAACTTTTCCTTCAGTATACTCCTTTCTTTGGCAGACCCTTTGCAGTCCCACGTGGATGGTGTCTGTTGGAGTTCTTCAAGTGATATTCCAGGATTTGTCTCTTTGTCAGACTCATCTCTAAACAACAAACTTTTGGCCTTGGTTGAGCCTCAGGAAAGTACCCTCACAAATGCCAAAGAGAAAATAGTTTTCATGAAAGAAACCTCTCAGTAGTACTGATCTTCCCTTTGTAGTCCCACATCAGCTGGATCTTCAGCCTTTTTCAACCCTAAACCCAAATCTCCCCTTAGGCCTCCAACTGATCACTAGCCAAGAAATCCCAGCCATGGTCCAGTTAAAAGGGACATTAGGGGAGAAACTGTATGNCAGCTTAAAGATTCTGAAGTCCTATGTGGGTGAGCTGAAAACAAGTTCATCATATGAAGAAATAAACTCATCATGGAATCTCCTGGGATTTTTTTTTTCTTATTTTCCTTACTGTTCACCCTCAGGTGCTTAATTCAAATCAATAGATCAGTCTGTATATTTCAGGCTGGTGCATCTCAGGGTGGTTGGTGGGGGAAGGGGCAAGTGCTGTTCAAGCTACTTCTCTGTCCCGCTGTGGGGAGATAGAGAAGGCCGGCTGTGTCCCATACACAGAAGCAGCCCCGCTTCCACCCACCCGTGCCTGGGGGGGCACTGAATTCTCACCCACGTGTTCCGGATAGCTCACGCACAGTCAGAGGCAAGGGGCCTCTCATATGGCGAATACCAGCACAGCTTTATTTCTGTTGCTGAAGGGCAGCCAGGGATCAAAGAGAGTGAGGCCAGCATAGCCTGGACTTATAAAGGGTACAAACCGGGGGGTGGGGAGAAGGTGTAGGGTCAGTCCAGCAGGATGGGGAGAGGGGTGGGGTCAGAGGTCTGCCCAGGTAAGCAGGGTCAGGTTACAGCTGCCTTCTCAGACTTTGGAGTCAGCCCACCACCAGGGATCACCTTCACCCACCCCAACAAGAAATCTATCTTCAGTGTAACTATCTTTGCTTCGACACCTACCTCCCACTGAAGGTCTAAGTTTTTGTCTCTTACCATATTCCCAGTTTTAATCTTGGCCTTGGGCTTAGTCTGAGGCGAGGCCTCCCTGCTAGGGCACAGTCTTCAGGGGAGAAGTCGTCATTTTATCACCCTTCCTTGCTTTAGCAGCTTCTTGACAGAACAAATAAGACTGGAGCACACCCTAGACGTTAACATATATTTTGATTCTGTCTTTGCCAAGGACCTGTAGACATGGCGCAGACTACAATGTGGCCCAGAAAAACATCTTGCAGCTCATTCCTTCCTTTGCTCTCCCTTTTCTACTGCATGTTTACACTTTGTCTCTCCCCTACATCTAGACTGAACTGTAACTCCTATTACAAACTGGGGCTCAGTTAAAGACCTGCAGCCATGACCCAAATCAGCAGCCTAATCCATCCCTTTAAATGATCTTTTCAATTGCTTGTGGGTTCAGACAAAACTGGGACTGCTGCCTTGGCAAAAAGGGAACTTTTCCTCAGAAAGATTTCCATTAACTTGCCCAAGGAAACCTATTTTCAAACTGAGCTCAATTTAGAATCAAAAGTTCTTTTCCACCATGAGAAAACTAAATCTCCCTCTGGAATGTACCCCTAACCAAAGGTAGGGCAAATGAATTATTTTTGTAATGATCCAAGAATCAGTGAGATATACACATGGGTGACTGAACTTCAGACATATATCTGAAAAAGCTGCATTTAATTTTGCAGTAAAAAAATCTCTTTACTCAAACATACAGCAGAATGTGCTTGCTCCCTTTTTCAATGAAGAAAGTAAGAAAATTATTAGTTTTCTTTTTTTTTTTTTTTT
>VYZT01030588.1:1456-19879 GCA_013400735.1 Pomatostomus ruficeps | reverse complement strand
GGGGGGAAGAAAATAAAGGAAAATAAAGGAAAATATCTCCCTTGCCCCGATAAAAAAATCCTCTCCTAGCTTCCTGCTTGAGAGTGGAATTTCATCGTCAGAACCTGAAGTGGTGACAAGTCAGTAAGTGAGCTCATTGCATGGGTAATAGACTGACACAGTTTCTCTTCACATTGCATTTACTGAGCAGCTCTGGCAGCAGATCTAGAGGGAGATACTTACATTGCCCTCCCAGCTGGTGGCCATCTGCCTTAGTGACAACTGCCAGATGGAGGTAAAATGCATGAAATCAGGGATCAAACACTAAATGAAAGAAAATTACTTTGAAAGCAACTTTGTCATGTTATAAATAGACTGTTTTAAAATGTCTCACATGTTTTAATTAGAAGGGGGAAAGGGAGGTAATGAGGTAGATATAAACCTGTGAGAGAAAGATAGTGCAGCAATTTGCACATTGCCTTACTCTGCTCTGAATGTGGATGACACTAATTTAGAGATACATTTTGATGTTCTTACATCAAAAAGTACCCGTTAGATGAATGTAAGAATTACCAAATAAAGTTTCTTTCCCCTCATGGTTAGCGTGGTGGGAGTCTCCCACAAGTGCATTCCAGTTGTTGAGTGCTTTTCTCGAGTGACTTGCTCTGACCCTCTGTACTGATTAATCTTCTGAGAGCAAACTCAAAGCAGGTCTGGTGAGGACCAGTGTNAGAAGCTGAAAGGAAATAAAAGACAACAAAAACAACAACAACAACAAATGTTTTAAACCTCAAAGACCTTGCTTTTTCATAGATAACTCTTGAATTCCTGGGAAAGTAGGGTTAAACAACTTCTCCCACACACTACTAAATAGACCATCAAAAGAGGATGTTGTGCATAGCTAGAAGGACAATGCAAAGGACAGAAGCAAAGATTTACTGGGCATGGAAGTTTATCGGTACTGCAGTACCACTGGCAAACGTGTTAGTGAGAGCTGAAAAACTCAGTGTCTCCATTTATAAATGTTAACATCTCCCACCTGTTTCTACTTCTAAAAAATTTGAATGAGAATACTTTTGTTCTTACCTGACAATAAAGGGACTTGAAAAGAATTATATTTTTCTTATTAATAAAATATAGGGGAGAGACTTTTGAACAATTGCATAGCTGAAATTACTTGAGCAGAGCATTTTGAGTAAACAGTTTTGATTTGACAAAATAATAGTCATTTGCAGAAGGCAAAGTGTTTTCTTTTCTTCCCTAGAAATTGGTTTTGAAGTGACCTATTTAGAAGACTCAGTTTATCACCTTTTTACTGTACTTCCAGATGTAAGTTTCATGGTGATCACCTTTTCTCTAAGACCAAGACCATTACCTCTCAAATGTAACCATCCCTTGTCATCCTGCACTCTACAGATGACGACATACAGCACCCAGAGAAAAGTGAGTATCTGAGTTATTAACATGGATGTGGTAATATGCTGATACAAACAGTCAGAAGTACACACTGCCAGGAAACTCTGCCTTACATCTCCTACATTTCCTTAGGGAAATAGTATACATTTTGCAAACCACTAAGAACATGATAAGGAAGATTTGCCTCAACTTTGGAGATTGTATATTATCCTTTAGGCATTTAAATCTAATTCTGCCTAATATTCCATGTAACAGCAGTGTTGTTATGAACTTCCTTACAGATTTACTTGATATAATAGGATCATTGTCTGGGAAAAGAATCAGGGGTTTGGGGTTTTTTTGTTTGTTTGTTTGGGTTTTTGACAAGCAAAAATTAAAAATGTGTTGATTATGGAAGAATTTTTGAGCTGTGGCAGGAATACAACTTTGTAGTGGAAATGAAACAGTCATCTTTGAAGATGTCAGAGAAAGAACCATGGAAATCCCTGCCAGGTCACACAGTACCAGCATGTACATTGGTGTTCTTCAGAGGTAATAATTTCAACACTTTAGTAACAGGAAGAGTGTATATTCCTTACATATTTTTGTGAACCTCAAAGTGAGTCATCAGAGCAGTGCTGATGGCTCAAGAGTGATGATTAGTTCTGCTTAGTACTTGCATCAGGATTCTTGAAAAATTTGGGATATAGTAGGAAGACCATGCATTGATCATACTGAGCTCTCACCACCACAGAATACATGCACTCTGCCCCATATAAATGCATAAGCAGAGAACTACCAGCATTTCCCTTAGCAATGCAATTATGTTTTCAATGACTACTACTATTTTAATATTTTTCTTTCCTAAATATTGTGATTTGACAATATATTATATAAAAAATAATTTAACAGCAAATATCTATAATGAAGAAATTGTCAGTCAGATGTACACATACTGTTCTGTCACTGAAATAATAATGTTTGTGTGCCTCATGGTAGAATTGCTCCCCTTTATTCATAGTTGTCATTGAAGGTCTGGAAGATTTATTCTAGAGATTCTTTCCAGTACCTGAAGGAAGTCCACAAGAAAGACAAAAAGTTTTTAGAAGGTCATGTAGTGATAGGACAAGGGGGAATGACTTCAAAATGAAAGAAGGTAGGTTTAGATTAGGTGTTAGGAAGAAATTCATTCTTGCGAGGGTGGCAAGGCACTGGAACAGGTTCCCCAGAGAAATCATGGATGCCCCATCCCTGGAATAGTTCAAGACCAGGTTGAATGGGGCATTGAACAACCTAGTCTAGAGGAAGGCGTACCTGCAGAGGGATTGAAACTAGGTGATCTTTAAGGTCCCTTCCAAACCAAGCCATTTTATGATTCTACAATTCTATGACTCCTTTCTGACCACCCAGGCAAGTTGCATGTATTTCAGAGTAAACAAGCAGCACAGCAGGAAGATAAAGATGAAGGAACCTAAAGAGCTCTTGATAAAGGTGAACTGTTTTATGACTACCTAAGTGTTCCGTGTGTATTACAGGATAAGAACCCTCAGACCCTAACAGTGAGGGGAAAAGAAGAGAATACAAATTAAGGTAACATTGCTATTCAGAGACTGACATCATGGAACATTTCTAAATTTCTAAAAAAAAATTTTTGTTTTCACTGCTGTTGCTAGATCACTGTTTATATAGAAGGGGAGTAAAGCATAATGAAGAAGACCAGAGAATGATACATTCAAAAACATTGTAAAAATTGTTATTGATATGTTCATGGAAACTGTTCAGTTACAGTTACAGTTACATATATTCCCTACTTCTCTTTCAAGATAATAGGATTTTACAGATACAATTCCAATTGCAACTGTAATTTTTTGGTACCCTGTGGATTGGAAAGTGACTTTGGTTCTAGTTGCCAAGTCATTAAGGTTCTCATCTTTAGGTAACAACTGAGAATTATCTGAAAAAGTATGACTAAAGTTGTAGTCTTGTACCTTTCCCTTTTCTACACCTTTCTCCCACTGTGTCCATATTGTGCAGTTAAGGAAAAAGGGTGAAACAGCATAATGTAGAAACACAATGGGCCAGCTGGGCCATCATCAGACCCCTAGTTTTTCCCTGTAACGTGATTATAGGCAACACAACAATGTAAAGTTTGTTACTTTACTTCTCAGAACACCTTTTATTTTGAAATATGAGACCTACTCAAGCATACACATAGGTTAAAAAAAAATAACTTGTGGAATGGTTGTACAGAGCCTCACATCTGCCTTTATGCAGCTCAGAGCTTGAGCATACCCTTAAGTGAGCAATAACTGTGAGCAATAAGAAGCAAAAGACTGTTGAAAGAAAGTTCAAATATTTTGCACCTGAACAAGCAACTTTAACATATTCCAGCCTTCCTCAACCATCTCCCTTTGACATATTGCATTTCTAGAAAGTGCGAAATGGACAGAGTCATTGTCAGAATGCATGAATACAAAAGAACTCTCTGGGACTCCTGAGCCACAGACCTCTGGTAGCTTACAATTAAATGTATCTTCTCTCCACTCTTTAACTCCACACTGGGAAATAAATGGCAGTTAGAGTATTTCAAACAAAGAAACCAAAAAATATTCATGACTATCTATTTCTTATTCTCCCTCTTGGCTGCTAGAAAAATCCATTTTTGACTAAAATTATAAACCAGATCAAAATGTTTTTATATATTATCTAAAAAAAATTGAAGACACTTTCCCAAGTTTTTGATAAATGAATGACAATTATAGGCCTTTCTCTCAATAAAAACTTACTCACTAAATGTCCAGTACAACACAAGCACCTCACAGGAATAAACAGAACAATCTCTCCTAAATTAACAAGACTCCCTTAGCATACTCGCTCATGTCCTACAATTTCATTCTCCAGAGTCTGATTGCTGTAAAAGTCAGAGAAGTGGAGTTGATGATTGAATGCTAAAAGGGGGGGGCTTGTAATACCTTATTAGGCATTCTGCAGACTACTCAAGAGGGGTTTATTTCTTCTAGGAATTTCAGTTAGCTATTAAAGAAGAGGAAGCCGCTGAAGCTTCCATGAGAAAGCAGCTAAAGATGCAATTTTCAGCTGGTCAACAGGTAAGAGGCAATTTTCATCCTATTATGATGTGTTCTGCAGGAGACAGATTGGGCTTGTGTAAGAAAATGCTTTCCCAGCACTTTAGTGAAGACTCATCAGTCCTTAAAATTCAGGATTTTCTCTGGAAAGCTAGATAGGAGATGTACAGTCCAGATAATGGGGGTATCAGGCAACTTAATCAGAGTTGCATTGCCTGTCCAAGTCCGCATATTAAAAAAAAAAAAATTTAAATGGGAAGTAAATCAAGCATGTAAACCTTTTGTGTTGACTCTAAAGTCTAAAAAACCTCAAACCACTATGCTGATGATGGTCAAGACTAGAAGATCTGTACACATATTTTGTATCTATAGTTATGACAAGTATCAAAGACAATATTGTGATCTATTATAAATCAGTGATATCTTGCAAAATATTTCATCTTTCCCCCTGTAAAATGAAATCCAGTTTTTGCCAACAAACTTTTTCCCAAGGACTTGATCATAGCTTTCATTTTCCAGTATTCAGAGTCCATTGAAGAGAATAAGGAGAGGGATAATAAAGAAACCGGTCTTTCCTTTCAATGGGAGAAAAACTATGTCCTGGAGAGCCATGTCTATTACTCCATACCCACATCGATTGAAAGATGATAGCTCTGATTAACAGTGATGGGGGGCTGCTGGCTCTAATAGCGATGAAGAGTTCTGACTTGAGATTGCCCATACAGCATGTTGATAATTTTTGGCATTTTATCTACTGATTTCCAAAGTATTTTTAGAGAAAGGCACTCTGCAGAATGTTCCTGCCAATTTATGTCATGGCAATTTGTTTCTTCTTTGCCTTGTTATTTTGTTTTTTGCTTTTGAAAGCAATCTATATTGGTTTTTTCTGCCCTCCCTATTGTAACTTACAATTGCTAGTTTTTGTAGTCCTAATCTTCATCCTGTTATTGTATCCCCTCTTGTCTCCCGAGGTAAAGCTCTCCTGACAGAGGTTTTCCTTTCTGTTTTACCACTTAGAAAAGGTTCAGCATAGCTTCTAGGGATACCTTAGGTGTGGGTCACTTGATAGCTCCTGTGGGACTAGCCATCTATATTCACAAGGCTGAATCAAGAACAATGGAATTTGGAAAAAGAATCAAGAACTGACATCTTTCTCCTTCAACTTACAACCATTGGTCTGAATGTGAGCAGCACTTCAACTCACACTGGATGTGAGTAGTCCTCCAGTCTGAGCCCATTTGGTGTTGCTAAGAAACAGGGAAGAGGGCCAGTAACTCCTATTGTTTCAGAGAACATGTGCATGGCCAGTAAAAATGAAGATCCTTCCCTGTTCTGACCTAGAGTTTTGCTGCCTTTCCAAACACATCAGTTTCCAGGTGACAGAACTAACTGAAATGCTGATCTCCTGGAGCAAGGATGCTGAGCGCAGCCCAGGGACCAGACTTCACCAGTCAGGACAATTCATCCAAACTATAGCCCAGTTTTCTCATTTTTCAGACAAAAGCAAGGAGCAAAACAAAACTAAGGATGAACTTGGCAATATTCACAAGTCTGTTTCTGAGAAGGGAAATACATGCTATAATCTGAACTGTTTCTAAGCATCCACTTTCACATGATGATGTGTATGTATGCATACCTGTGTAGGTGTCTGCTGATGCAATCTGAGATCACTTTGTGTCTTTCATTTTCACCTTGTTCATACATCATATGATGAGAGAATGGTTTCAGTTTCAATTTAAAGTGATGCTTATCAACATACATATCTTTCTGATCAATACATTAACATATACTCTTACCATATCATGGGGGATGTCTGAATTTGTGTTCTGTGGTGAATCCAGGCACACAGTGAGACAATGATACCTAACTGAGAAGGGCCCCTGGTGTCTACTAAAAAGCTGGCAGTGATCCATCCAGGGGCAGTCAAGTGCTGGAAAACAAGATTGAAAAGTGCAACTACAGACTTCCCTCTCCCACTCCACTAGCAGCTCAGTGCAAGCCAGGAGCCCTGCCTTTCACATAGGTGATATCTGTCAGAGGCAGCCATAGGGAGGAACAGCCAACTGAACTGGTTCCAAGTACCCTGAAAGGCTCCCGTAAACCAAAATTTTTGATTTTACCACAATATGAGTGTCAGGCACTACACATCAATCAAAAATAAACTTGAAAATATTTCTATAAGAAACATGGAGTAATCTAAATGTTTATATTATGACTGTCATAGGCAGAAATTAATTTATTATTTTCATCTACATTCCTAAGTCTCACCTGCATTTTTTTGGTCTGTAAATATTGGATTAAATTACTTTAAAAAGAAACCTCAAGTTTTAAACAGATGTTTAAGCTGTCCACTTACATTACAAAAGTAAAAGAGGCACTGTTTGAGTGGTTTAGCACAGAAGAGTGAGTTGATTGGATAGATCTGTTCTTGAAGTTTTGCAGGGGTTACCAGGGCCAGCTGTGTTCCAAATAAATGTGCTGACCTAAGTGAACTTCCTATCAACAAAATTCTCTCAGGCTCCCATTATTTTTCTTCAACAATTAATCAACAGCTGCTGAAAAGTTGTGAGTGTGCTTGTAATATTCAGCAAAATTAATGGAAGTCCTATCTTCTGATATGTAGAAGGAGGTTCTTATTCCTAACCCTGGTGCGAATTTTCTAATTTATTTTTTAAATCAATTACCCTTCTGAACTCACATGTCTCCTCTCTTTGTCAGAAAGGATCCCAGACTCTACCATGACAGGCATGAATAGCTTTCACAAATGCCTATAAATTCACTTTCCTAAAGCAGTGAGATCTACTGTAAGAAAATGAGGATATTTGTCAGAATTCTGTCATGATGTGGTTACTCCTTTTGAATTCATGTAAACATTTATGTTTTCTGTTGAGGTTCACTATTATTTGGCATCTGTATTGCTGGCAGTCGGGGATAGAGCTCTGTTTGTACAAACACCCCTTACTTAGAGTGATGTTTTGAATGTCTCTGTTTTGCTACAAGGGTATGTTGGGCAGAGCTCAATGAACAACATGGAGTCACCCTAGCTGGGCTCCCATTGAAAACTAGTGCTGGGGGCTCAATTCTATTGCCTTTTCTCTTCCTATACCCATAGGAAGGTATTGTTTCATCTTCAACTGTCAAACACATTGTAATTGCATACAAAAAGTGATACCATATCAAAGCATGCTTAAGACCTGATGGCAATATTCATGAAACCATTTTTAGAACATTGAAGCTTTAATGGTCAGGACATTGCACCTTTTTAATGTCAGATCAAAGTACTAGTTTTTGAGAAACTGAAGCAGGAAATAAAACATTCAGCAAGGAAATCACTAAGATACTCCATACATTTAGAATAAGCCCTACCAGCAAATCTGGTTTGGTTTTTGGACGAAGAGCAAGTTATTCAAGAGTTTCATGTGTGGAATTAAAAAAAAAAACAACAACAGAATAATCACCTGCAAACCGTACCTCATTTGTCCAAACATTCACAGGATCAGGCCCTGTGCAGTGCTTTTAATGCCTGAGGATTACATCATGTTCTTTTGATTTTCCTTCTGTTCAAATAACGTAAAACACAATGCATTTTTTATGACTCAGGTCACCCTTTGTTTTCCCATGGAGCACAAAAAAAAAACATTTAACAAACTTGACTGATAAAAGATTTTTATCTTTCGTGGGAAAGCAATGCTGTTCCTCTAAGTCATATGTAATGTATTAGTAATAATGGTATTCCACTTCAAACAAATTACAAACTAATGTTAGTGTTCTTAACAATGTTATACTAAATAATAACTCCCCACAGGCCAATTTGCATACAAAATGTAACATTTAAAGCCAAGTTACAATTAGCACTTTGTTATGGAAGTCTGTGGATTGCAATTTACTGAAACAAAGTTATACTCTCTGCAAGGAATTTTAATTTATGAAAAATTACCCATTTAAAGTTGCTGTCACAGTGGACCAACTTCTATTAAAATGATGGGTACCTAATAAATACATCTATTACTAATGTAATGAATGACAGAAATGAAACAAAGTAAATGTAGGGTTAATGAATCTGCTGCTTCGTAAATAAGAGATGCAAGCTGACAATTCTTTCTCACTTTACTGATGGTGGCACATAGAGCAGTATGTGTGTGAGAGGAGAAGGGAAGGAGAAGAGTCTAAGGAAAAATATAATGAAGGGAAAGAGCAAAAGCAAGGAGGGGGTACATAGATCAGAAAAACTGAAATGCACAGGATGTTAATGAATTGAAAAACAGCATCAGATTAAACTTGAAAAATCTAGCTCAGCAAAGATGAATCACACTAGTATTTCATTTCCCTTGGGTCAATGCTGTAAATCACCTGATAATGACAATGAAAGTTCTCAATCCCTGAGACTTTATTTGAAGGGAAAAAACATTAGTTATCTGACGTGAGTACTTACAAAATTACATGTAAATACAAGCATTCTGATACTAAAAAAATTTTTTTTTCCATTTACTCTCCTGAATTCCTGCTTAAAAACTTGAGGCTTGCCATTCATTTTAGTTGGAGAGGGTTTGGACTTCAGGAGTATCTAATGGATCTTCCATTTAAAAATAGAAGACCATAAGAGTACCTAAAATGTCAATCTGTTTGGCAAATACTGCTAAATATATTCTGTAAATACCAACTGAAATTTTTTAGGGATTTCCTTTCATTTATACACACATGTTTTGTACTCCCTTCACAAACATCAGGCCTTTGTACTGTAGCAGGAGCCAGGTCCCCATGTCCTGCAGCGTGTCCCCAGAGCAGGAATTTGGTCTGTCTGTGAGGCAGACCCAGGGGAGGGTCTCATGCTGGCTTCACACGGCTGACTGCAGAGGACAGCTGTCCTCATTGCCTCTGTTTGCAAGGCGGGGGAAGGTCTCACCAAGACAACCCAGGGCTATCCACCAGCTCCAGCACACCACACTGCAAGCAGAGCCACCACTGAGGATGGAAGGAAAAGGGAGAGGCCAAACGTGCACTACTCACACAGGCCACTTACAGACCCAGGATATTTACCTGGTGAATATTTCCAGGGAAGATGTTTCAAAGCCCCTTGGGTAATCTGGTCTCTTCAGGCAACAGAGACATTCCCACATAATTTATGAGACAAACCATGATGACTCCATGAGTTCAACCCTTTTCTTATCAGAAGAAACATCACTGGGAACTCCACGTGACATTTTGCTGAGCTACAAATTATGTGGAAAACTATCTCTCCATGGATATGCTGTAAGAAAAAAAGAGGCTAAACTTAAGATAAATATTTTTGAGGTTATTTACCCACCTCTAGTGAAATCTGATAGCTACTTTAAACTCTATAAAACAAATTTTGACACTATAAACTCAAATTAGGTCACAGCTTGCCTTTGCTAGGATGCTTAGACAGCACTGAGCAACAGTGGTTGATTGAAGAATGAAGAACATGTAAGCTGTAAGCAACATAGATTCAGACACATATTAAAAAAAACACATAAGCATTTCACACACTTGGCACAACCCCATTTTGATGGAGACCAGGGTGGAGGGTGCCCTCAAGATTGTACCATATTACAAGGAGAGCCTGTCAGACCAAACTGAGCCTGGCAGTAAGCAGTCACCACTCCATTGTTCTCTGTGGTTTTACCCACAGACACCAGCACAAAGCTTTGCTTTAGTTCTATGAATATCTTTCTCATAAGAATTGTTTCTTTCTTTTCCTTAGACATTATATTATTATATGCTTCTACAAAACAACGTCATGTTCCTATGATCAACATTCTTCTATCAAGGCTTCAAACATTCTAATACTAGAACAAAATATTGTAAAAATAACTGGGAGGGGCACGGAAAAAAATGACAAAATCGATCTTATTTGTGAAATGGTGCTCTTTATTTTTATCTTGCTTGGTTTTCTTCTTTCTAAACAGTCTTGTTGCTTTATAGGAGTGTATTAACTCACATGATTCAGACTCTGGGTCCAAACTCGTATGACTCCCTGTATGGCTTTATATATACTGGATGTTCCTATGCAACTAGAAGCTGTTCACTAGAACATAAACTCTGAGTTAAATCCTCCTGGCAAATGAATCAAGAATTCTTATTACAGTCTAAAAACCAAAATTATAGCAGTGCATCCATTCAGTATGTAGATCATGAAGATAATTCACTAAAAATAAATATGTTATCATACCTATTGTCATATTTTTCCTCATTTTAATTTAAAGAATTGTCAGTATACTCAGAAGTGTCCATCTTGGTAGCCAAAAATAGTTATTGTGTTTCCAGGCATGATTTTGCTTTTTAAGTTTTTCTAGTTTTGAAGATAATTTTGACAAACACCTGTTCTGCACTGTCAATCTGGAACCTGACAAACAAGGTGAGTTTTTTCTAGTCAGCCTGAAAACTACAGCATTGCATGTTCTGTTGGTCAAAAGTTTTAGCTTCATCTGAGGAGCTGCTATCATTCTCAATCTTCTTTTCCCTTTTCATGCTTGATGTGGCATTGCCATGATTTGACCTCTGATGATGAACAGCATTCCACTGAAGCCTATTTTCAAGTCGTCTCCAAAAGATTTAAAATATTTGAGTTGCAATGAGCAAAAAAAACCCAAAAAAACCCCACAACTAAATGGAGATAAAAACCTGATCTGCAGAACTTAATGAAGGATCCTATCCTTCTATCCCATTAATTCTCTATTTCCATTTCATTTGAAATTTCTTATTTTTCTATTCTGACAAATGAGGTAAAATAAGGTGAAATTTTCTTTTGGAGATAAAAATATGTTTTCTCAATTCACCATTATAACCAATCACTAAAAGGATGAGTTCATAAAAGCTATCAAGAAATGGCAGTGACAACATCCATTTCTGATGGCTAATGCTTTATACCCAGGGCATTTTATTGAACTTATAGCACTGCATGATCTAATATCAAATGTCCATAGCTATAAATGGTTAGGAATGTTCTCTACACTGACCAAATCAATTTTCTCCAGCTTCACCCCTGAAACCAATATGAAAGTAATAGACAAAAATTTCTTGGCAATTTCTGGAAAATAAATTTGTGGTTCAGGTTCCTACTAGAAAGACTAAAAGGCGGGGGTGATTATTTTACTACATGAGGCTACCTGGTGGTTTTTGAGGCATATTATTCAATAAACACATACTGCCGCTTTACCAAGAAATGATTGTACATTGATTCTTTTATTCTTATTTTCCAAAAGCTAGGAAGATTAAAGAAAATGAATGAAGCCTTATCTCAGCATTCCATCTGATGTGAATCAATGTAAGTGACTTCTACAAACCTGTGCTCACTTAACCCAGCTGTGTATATGACAGTTTTATCAAATAGACTGCCTACGATGGAATTTAGTGAAACACATTGAAAAGAGGCATTTTCATCGAGCAAAAACAACAATAACACCTTTTAAAACAAAATCACAAAAAGGTTAATTTAACAACAGCTAATTGAGACCCCACTTCAGAGCAGTATTTATCCAGGTTTTAAATCCAAACCCAATTATTTTGGTTATGTTGGAGCTAAAAGGACTATTATGTCGAGGGATAGAATGGATAGAGAGCATTAATTCTAGTCAAAAGTCATTCAGTGACATATGCTAAAATCCAAATTACAAAATCGCAATGTACTTGGCCTATAAAAACAGCAAACTCTTAGCTTGCTTGAAATGCTTAAACCATATACAAACTGCAACTTTTCTTGTCAATACAATTATGTTAATAGATGCAAACTAATGCAATTTGGAAAAGTATCCACTCTGAATCTTCATGTGATAGAGAGAGTGAAACAGTGAAGACTTCTGAAGCCATGGGTTATAGTAATACATGTAAGTCATATAGTACACTGATGTTTTCTAGTTGAAAATTATGCACTCCTTCCTTTCAACATTTTAGTAAGAATATAATTCAATTTTATTTATAAACAAAATGGGTTTAATGGGCATATGTGTACACTCAGAATATGTCAAGGGTTGGTCTTTTGTACCTGTGATTGATGGTTTCCTTCCCTTTGTTAATTTATGAAGTTTCTAAGAGACTAATTTCTTTTCACAGCCACAGATGTTACATCACAAACAGGGAATTATGTTTCCTATTATAAATAGTTCAGGTGTAAAGAAAAAATTAAGAAAGAAATTTCCTGTTTATATACATTTATCTTGAGTAACTATCTTTGAGAGAAACCTAAAGAAAAAAAGCTGCACATATAGGTAATAATGATATGTTTTAGTCATTTGTTTTTAAATGTTTGACCAATACAAAAACTAATCTTTAATTTAATGTTACCTTTCTCCTCCCAATTCTTTTAGATGTATATATCTATTTTTGAAGCAGATATGAATATTTTCTGTTTTGACTAAATGTCCATCTCACATTGTAACTTTGTGCAGTGTTGATCAGACACATATGTTAAGTGAATATTTTCAATATTTAAATTTTTGTACCAAAAAGTGGTAGCTGAGATAGCTGATACTATCTTCCTGATATAAGACTTTGTTAACTACTGCAAAGTTTTGTAGAATCATAAAATCATTTAGGATGGAAAAGATCTTTAAGGTCATGGAGTCCAACAATTAACCTAGAACTGCCAACTCTACCACTAAACCATTTACACAGGTGCTATATATACATGTCTTTTAAATACCTCCAGGGACAATGGCTCAACCACTTCCCTTGCCAGTTTTTTCAAATGCTTAACAACCCCTGCCATGAAGAAATTTTTCCTAATATCCTAATAAATCTAAACCTCCCATAAAGCAACATGAGGGCATTTCCTCCTGTCCTGTCACTTGCCTGGGAGAAGCGGCAGACTCCCTCCTGGCTACACCCTCCTTTCATGTGGTTGTAGAGAGCGATATGTTTCCCCTTGAACCTTCTTTTCTCCAGGCTAAACAACACAAGCTCCCTCAGCTGCTCCTCATAGGACTTGTGCTCCAGATCCTGCTTTGTTGCCTTTCCCTTGGCTTACTCCAGCATCTCAACGTCCTTTCTGGATTAAGGGGCCCAGAACTGGACACAGCAATCAAGCTGTGGCCCTCCCAGTGCTGAGTATAGGGGGGCAATCACTGCCCTAGTCCTTCTGGCCATACTATCTTTTATCAAAGTCAGGATGCCTTCTCAGCCACAAAAGGAGACCAACTTGGTCAAGTGGGATCTGTCTTTCATAACCCTGCAGTCTGGGCCTGATCCCCTGGTTGTCCTACATATGTCCATGATGGCACTCAAGATGATCTGCTCCATGACCTTGCCTGGCACTAGTCAGGCTGACATGCTTGTAGTTCTATAAATCATCCTTCTGGTCCTTCTTGTATATAGGTATCCCATTTGCTGACTTCCAGTGAACTGGGACCTTCCCTGCTAGCCAGGACTGATGAAAAAGGATGAAAAGTGGCTCACTGAGCACTTCATCAGCTCCCTCAATACCCTGGGTTGGATCCCATCCAGCCTCAGAGACTTGTACAGGTCTAAGTGGTGTAGCAGGTCACTGATCATTTTTGCCTGGATTATAGGAGTTTCATTCTGCTCCCCATCCCTGCCTTCCAACACAGGGGGCTGGGTACCCCAAGAACAACTGGTCTATCTATTATAGACTGAGACAAAGAAGGCAATAAATATCTCAATCCTTTCCTCATACTCTGTCTGAGACTTCTTCTAGCTGCTTAAGGAATGTTGTGTCTGCCTCTTCAGATAAGGTAGGAAAAGTAGTGTGTAGCTCTCGTCAGGCTGGCCTACCAGGCCGAGGGCCCCAAGGAGAGCCAACAAGGAACCACACCGACACGGCAGACAGAGAGGGCAGAAAGAGAGAGGGCAGAACCCTCTGACTTTTATTTATATGTTTTCACAAATCACCGTGGATTGGAGGTAGAAATCACCACCTCTTTTAATCCACTGGTCAAAGTACTTGTCAATCATATTTCTCCACCCAGTATACTGGAATTCACAAACATAGGAAAAGAACAGATAGTAGCTAAGGAAACATGGCCATGTTTACAGAAAGGTCTAATAATATTTACAAAAGGAAAAACACTGAAACACTGCAAACTCAGGGCAACAGTAGTGTATTCCTAAGTATTAAAATATCCATCAGATTAAGTATATACTTCTCAAGGAGCAAAACAGTGTCTCCTATGATACAATTAATTACCAATTAAGGAAGAAAACTATCAGAAATACCAACTGATAAATTACATTGTTTCACAGAATTAATTCAGCTGCCCTTAAACAGTGCAGCTTTGAGATCCTTCAGTAGCGAACAAGGACAAAATTAGTAAAACTGAAGGGGGTCAAGGAAAAGAGGTCAGATCCTAAAATAAAATCTTTTTTAACACTCCAACGATAAAAAGTTTTGGTTTCCCCACTTTTTAAAAGAGTTATCTCAAGCTGTTTTCTGCTAGTAGTCTTCTAGGGTGAATATTTGAAATATGTTTTTTCTTCTTTCTTTTTTTTTATTTTTTAAATCAAGTCTAGCATAACCATTCAATATAATGTGTTCTCTGTGAAAAGAATGCAATCTGTAAATGTTTTGGAGGCATTTCTTAATTCTGACAGGATTTAACAATTTTTTTTCTTGGTTCTTCCTGTTTTGAAAGTAATTTCACATCTAATATACCTTAGATAGAGTGTCAAGAAGTCAAATAACATTCCAAATAAATGAAGGATTATCGCTGAATAAAGGTCCATTCTAATCTTAAAAGGGTACTGTAGTTCATTTTGGAGATATAATTTAAAAATAAAAGAAAATCTTCATGGTCCAAGAAAAGAAGACCTGCTCAGGTAAAGCCTGTGCATTTTGAGCTTTGGCACTGTGAGAATCCTCTCCTCTGTTTCAAGTGCTAGGCCACATAGGAAAAAAACCAATTGTATATGTCTGTGTTTGCAGTTTTTACACCTGTTTCCTTGCTTGGCTCACATTGTTATGAAGAGCATTTGCCATAGCCTGCCACAAAGGTTCTCTCTTTCTTGATGATATTCGGCACGCGATTATTTCTCCAAATCTGCGTAATAGAATGGGCCATTAGTTATTTGAATTGCAATTGAAGCACTTCAGATACTACTGTCTGCTTATCTGCTTACTTAGAAATTGCAGGTGATGGTCAGTAGTCATGTATGTTAAATATCAAGGAGGAAAAATAAAACAGCATTAAAAGAAAAATTTTTTTAAATGCATGAAAGTAGCATCATTGATTCAACATGCCATTGATAAAGTTTGTCTGTAATGGCAGAGCTTCTGTGGAGAAACTGATTCCATGCCAGATTTAATGTGGAACATGCATCAAGGAATGACAGATATATTAACATAGTGGTCTATCACTTTTACCTCTATCTTCTTCAGTTATTTTGCTTACAATAAATACTTGGTTGCACAGATATCCAATAATTGTGAGTTATTTCACTATTAAGGGGTTATTAAATGAACCTTTCTAAATTCTAAAAATAAACCCTAAAAATACAGATAACAATAAGTGGAACTCCCATTCTGTAAGAGAGAAAAATGATAACTCAATCTAAAAGAAGATAGATGGTTCTCCAAAATACTCACTTCTCATTTATAAATATTTCTCATGCTCAGAGGAAAGTCATATATTGCAGTTACACATTCTTTTCCAATTTTCATATGCAAACTTTTATTTGATGCTTTTTTCTTGAAACTATTGATGCAAAGCAGAAGTAATACAACAATAAATGTTCAGCAAATTTAATGTATAAAGGAAAAATAGATTGCTGCTCACATTTCTCCCAAATAATTTTTTCACCTATCTGTGCAACAGTTCAACAGAACCCTATGTATATAGACTATATATATATAGTCTATATACATATATGTATATAGACTATTATGTGAAAAAAAAAAATTCTCAAATGCAATCTTTAGTGTGTAGAAGCTAAAAAATAGTAGCATGGAAGGTGTCTCATATGTTGATGGTTGCATCAGAGTAGCAACCTAGCCAGGAAAATTTGAACCAACTGCTGGAGTAGAGTCTTAGAGAAGCGTAAGTTAGCCTTGGTGAGCTACTCCCTGAGTCTCATCTCTCTTTTAAAATGTACTTTTAAAATTTAATGATAGCCAATTTTTATGCTACTATATGTGAAGAAGAGAGCATCAGGATGATGGTATAAAATTATGTTTTCTGCTTATTTTCTTTAATGCTTATAAGTGAACTAGATGAAAGACACTGATATATATGTGGGAAGTTGTGCCTCCTTAAGCCTTAAATTGTGCTTGGTATCTGAATGCAAAGCTATTGTAAAAAGAGAAACTGGAGAAAAAAGCACTGCAGTAAAATTTACACATCAACTTTTTAAACCTTGCCATAAAAACAGCTGAAGAAATTGAGTTTTCATAACCTTCTTCTCTAATAACTATACTTTACATCACAAAGTCTGAACTGCTCATAAATGTGTGAGTAGACAAGCTCTGTGTCAGTAGCTAAAACATATTATGTCCTTTTGTTCATATTTCACATGTAAATGAGTTTCTTTTAATATAAGGGAGAAAACCACTAAGGAAACTAGCCAAGGGAAAAAAAAAAAACCCAAACAAACACATAAAAACTGTTGAAGGAAAATTATTTATTTCCATCCTTGTGCTCTAATGGGACTTTTGAAGGAAAAAACCCGAGTGCATTTGTTTCAGAGAAACACTTTCAACAACTGAAGAAATTGTTCTTGAATTTTACCCCACCTCTACACGGCAGGAAACACTGAATGATTTCTCTTTAGGAAAGCACACCACCAGTAGCTACAGATGTCTGTATTTGCCATGGGTAATTTACATTATGCTTTCAGTTTTCTTAGATGGAAAAGACAGCAATATAATGAAAAAAAATCTTTATTTTTTTTTAACAAAACACCATGTATGAATGTAGTATGATAAACGATGCCAGGAACAAGGAACCTTCTGTTACTGTTGATGAGAACAGTGATTGTATGATGCTAAAATAAGCAGAAGTAACAAAAGTACCATCAATGTAATCCCATTTTTACACTAGAATACAAAAATCTCATACTAGAAAATGTTTAAGAATTTTTAAAGGAATTGTTTGTGATATAAGTACAAGCAATAAATAAATTTAATCAGAAAGCAGCAATACAACTGTGGGAGGAGCTGCTGAACAAAATTTATAGTTTATGAGATGTGGTATTTAAAAACTGAAAGATTAGGAAGGAATAATGGAAATTTTAAAAATGTGGCAAAATATTCCCAATGAATGAAGAGAGGATAAGAAATATTTGACAGAATATACAGAATACCTAGTAGCTGGAAGCATCATCACTGAAGCTAAATCCTTACTTGATCAGCAAACTTACAAACTCACATATATAAAATCAAAATCACCTGGATTTTAATTTCAATACCAGTATGGCTGCTACTGCTGTTCAGAGAATTTGGGGATGCCTGTTTGAATCTAATTCCACATTGGGTTAGTACAGAAGGTTGCTGTGGTCAGTTACCTTGGGGAAATAAACAAAGCAGAGAAGATCCCTCAACAAATTATGTATATATCATTATTATTATTATCTAAGATAAAGAGTCTAAAACTGTTATTCAGCAATATGAGACTTACTTTTATCAGAGAATGACTTACAAAAAGCAGTCTCCACAGAAGACTGTACAGATTCACAGACTAAAGAAACTACCAGGGGAGTACTTTGCACAATTGAACCAAATGATATGCAAAGAAAGACATTTCCCACAGCTGGCCATATATAATCATCATATTCCCTTTTTTCCTCTTAGCTGAAGTGCACATCTCTTTATCCCACCTTCAACAGGCACCTCTACTCTGAAGAAGGAATGAAATTTTTAAATTATATAATGCTTAGTAGGAACATTCTGTTAGAATTAGGAAAACTGAAAGTGATTTTATCCTACCCAACTCCTCCCATTCATCAGCTTCTGAAAATTTCCTAGGTGTGACAAACTGATTTGGAAACTGTTCTTAAAGTC
>VYZT01030586.1:86537-98303 GCA_013400735.1 Pomatostomus ruficeps | reverse complement strand
GAACTGCCTGGCCTGGAGGGACCTCCAAGCCCATCCCATCCCACCCCTGCCATGGCAGGGACACCTCCCACTGTCCCAGCTGCTCCCAGCCCCAATGTCCAGCCTGGCCTTGGGCACTGCCAGGGATGCAGGGGCAGCCCCAGCTTCTCTGGGCACCCTGGGCCAGGGCCTGCCCACCCTGCCAGGGAACAATTCCTGCCCAATATCCCAGCCAGCCCTGCCCTCGGGCACTGGCAGCCATTCCCTGGCTCCTGGCCCTGCAGCCCTTGGCAATTGTCTCTCTCCAGCTTTCCTGCAGCTCCTGCAGGCCCTGCAAGGCCACCCTGAGCTCAGCCCAGAGCTTCTCCTGTGCAGCTGAACAATCCCAGCTCTCGCAGCCTTTCCTGCCAGCAGAGCTGCTCCATCCCTCTGCTCATCCTGGGGCTCCTCTGGCCTCTCTGCAGCAGCTCTACGTCCAGAATAATGATCAGAAGGGAGCCAAAAACTCAGGAGAGATGTGGAGCCTAAACAGAAACAAACGGTGTCACCTTTTGCCCCAAGGCAGACAGCGAGAGAAAATAAACACACCAGCTCTGGCCCCTCACAGCGGGTCAGGGACACAAACTGCAGAGCAGGGCAGCACCCCGGGCCCTCTCCCCTGCTGCTCTCTGTGTTTGCACAGCACTGGGGAAATGCCTAAACAGAGATGCCTCAGTCCAGATTGTTCTGATGAAATCCGTTTCTGGCCCTCTGAAAGTTGTGAATTTTGCAGAGTTGATCCCAAGCTGCTGTGAGCAGTGCAGCTTTTCTGTCCATCATCCTTGCTGCTTATGGAATGAAGTTTTAGGGTCCCCAGTTTGCAGCATAGGAAACAATTAACTCTCTGTTCCCAATATTTATTGTAACAACATCCTCTCTGTGTGCTCTCCCAGCTATCATGTGAAGTTCCTGACTGGAGGCATTTCCACACCTTCTTCTACAAAGATTTTTCCCAAGATGGATTAATATCCTTTCCAAAGAGCAGATCAAATTAATCCTATTGCAATATGTGTAACCATAGGAGGCTCCAAAGCTTTTTTAGAGACTTTTTTTAGAGCTTTTAACATTTTGTGCTAAAGCATAGAGAAGTTTCTTCTGTTTGATACATATACAAATGATCTGTATTTTCAGAAGCCTTTCTTGTGCTTCAAAAAACTCACTTCTTTTGTGCGCCTCTGCTCTGTTGGTGGTCAGAGCAGTTAAGATGTTTTTTAAAATATTTTTTCTGTTATTCTTTAAAGGTTCTGACTGTTGTGACAGTGATAGGCCAGCAGCTCGGTTTTATCTGGTACCTTGCCCGTGCAGATGAACAGATGGATTCCCTCACACACATGCCCACACGGAATAGACATCCCATTATTTATCCTTGGCTTCCTGCAGCAGATTGTGCAATGTAAAGTCACTGTAAAAGTCATCTTGTAGTGCCTGGCCTCAGCTTTGGGGTCATCCTCAGTCCCTGGAAACCCAAACACGGAGCGTGTTTTGACATGGAAAGCTCTAAAGCTCTCTAGGGGTCTGGAAACGGCGTGGGACTGAACAAAGGATCTGTGGAAGGTTGGAATGGAACTTAGGATAAAGCAGAAGTGATTCCACCTATGTAGGAAAAGGAAAGAAAGCTGCACTTTTCCAGCTGAGGAACTTTGTGCGAGTTGGATTTGACTATTTTATTTTATTCTGCTTTTTTTAGTCCAGCCTGTGTGAGATGCTCAGGTTGGGCACTGAGCATTCCACGGGGTTTGTGTGGAGGGAGGGAGGGATGGGGGTCCCTTTGCTGTCGGGGTGTTTGGGAACACCCCGGGAGTGCTCTGGGAGCTGCTTTGCCGGCTGCTGCCCTGGGCAGCTTGCAGGGAACATTTCAGCTGCCTGCCTAGAACATCAGGAGGCGCAGAGGGAATTCCAGGGCTGCTGGGCCCTTCCCAGGCAGGCTCCCAGGGCTCTGTGCGGGCAGAGCCGTGGGGTTCATGCCACGTGCAGACCCTCTGTGTCCCCCCTGCCCTCCTCCTGCTCCCACCCCAGCTTTTGTTCTGCTCCCCTGCATCCCTCCATGTGCACAGACACTTGTGAGCAGTTTTGGGGTTTCTTTGCAGCCTAAAATTGTGGCCATGGGTTCTTGTGGGAGAGATCAGTGTTTAATTTGTCCTTGTCTGTGTGGTGCTGGATCAGTGCAGAGCTGCAGTAGGAACTGGTTGACTTTAAAGTGCAGATATCCCTTGAGGTATTGAGGTTTCTAAGTAGAAAAAAGTGCAAAGCTGTGATTCAGGAGTTCCCTACCTGCTGGTAAAGCCGTGGGATGTTTCCCATTAACAACAGGGGCTTGTGGCTTTCAGATTCCCCCCAAACTTTAGCAGCACAGCCTGCGGGTTTCCATGGTGGGCGCTAAATACTGTCCTGGCAGGCGCAGTGCAAGGCTCCATGATAATTGTCTGCAGAGCGAGGTTTAAACAGGGAGCAATAAATAAGATTTAGGCCGTGCATTGAGCAGGGATGAGAAAACAGAATATCGAGTGGCTGTTCATTAAGCACTGCCTGCTGCACTGGGCAGGGAAAATATGGTGAAGTAGCACAACTGTGAAGTGTATTTCTGTGATTTATGTGTGCAGGGATGCCATGGACAGGTGTTCCAGGGACAGGGTCATGGCGGTGGCACTTCCCAGCTCCTCAGCTCTGCTGTTCCATGTTGCTCTGACTTTGCAGTGTTCAGTGTTTTCTTGTTAGATTTTCTCTCATGGCCATGACTTGTTTTCTCTTTATTATCTATGTTTTCTTAAATTGTATCTGTGTTTACGAATTCCGGTATACCGGATGGAGAAATATGATTGACAAATACTTTGACTAAGTAGATTATAAGAGGTAGTGATTTCTACCTCCAATCCACGGTAATGTGTGAAAACATATAAATAAAGTCGGAGAGCTCTGCCCTCTCTTTTCTTGCTCTCTCTCTTGCTGCGTCTGTGTGTGTTCTTTGTGTGGCTCTCCTTCAGGCCCTCGGCCTAGCAGGCCTGCCTGAGGAGTGCCATCGTTCCAGCCTCACTGGCGAGCTCTGTGTGTGCTGTATTTATGTGTGTGCTGCTTCATCCTCAACTGTACTGAAATGAACTGTGTCATCACTCCTTGAAGATGTTCTCAGTTAATACCAGTGTTTCTGAAAACCTTTGGAGAGGAATAGCCAGCCTGTTGAGCTGCCAGTGAAGGCCTTTTATGTGACAGCTCTAGCAGGAAATGTGTGCAAAGCCATCGGAATGAATGGCCTGATTGCAAACTGGTTATTGCACGGGAGAGGACAGAATTGGTGTTTAGCATAATATCGCTTCCCTTTATGTTTTGCAAACCTCCGTTCTAGGGAATACAGTAGAACTTTAATTTAAGCCTAATTGTTGGGATTTAGTGTTGTGCTGAAATGTCTATTTCCATTTCACAGCAGAGCTGAGGCTTTACAAACACCGTGGGATTTCTTGCCAACTTCAGTGGAGAAACTGCTGAAACCTGCACAAAGCAGGCGAGATGTGAAAACCTCTATTTAGCCTCACAGACAGATCATGCTCACAGCAAAGTGGGTGTTGCTGCTCAGGGGGATCCAGGGCAGCAGGAAAAATCAATGTTTGGGATGCCTGCTGGTGGGACAGAAAACACCACACACCTCACCGGAGGCCACTGAAGGGACCCAAGCTTCCCTAAAGGAATCACTCCTCAGGTGGGTCCGTGTCACAGTCGAGACGGGTAGAAAACAAACACACTCGCAATCCAAGGGCAGAAAGAAGTTTTATTCTACTCTACAGCTGCTTTTTCATATATTTTTTAGTTAGCACACACTGACAGAATTATTTCTAGAAACAATGATTCTACAGATAGTACAAATAGTTACACAAGCAATTAGGTACATAACAAGTTTTCTTTTGCACATTCTTAAAGTCTCACCCCACGAACATCTGTTTCTGTGAGAACCTTTTCTCTCACTAATTGAAGCTGGGTTATCACGGTGGCTTTTACCGTATCTACATTTTTCTCACGGCTAAATTTTTACTGGCTTTAAATCAAACTCTGTGAGGCTTTTCAGGCCTGCTGTCAGACCCCACAAATCCCACAGGTCCGGGGTGTGGAGGACACTCAGGGAAAGTTCTGGAGTTTCCACATGTGTTTGAAGTCGTCATAATCACTGTTGAGAGCTGCCGCATTAACCATCAAAAATAGCAATGCTAACGAACCTTTCCACAGGAAAATGGGGTTCACATCCTCGTACTCCCAGAGTTATGTCACTGCTGTGCCATAAATTGAACACAGGTCACACAAGCTGCCTCACAGGCAGCTGCCTTGTGGCCCTTGGGACAAGCTTGTGGTACAAACCCCAGCTCAGCCTGTGCCCTGTCCCTGAGCTGCTGCCAGCACAGGGCTCTGCCCACAGCCAGCTCTGTGGGTTCCTGATTCTCTTAGGGGACCTTGGTTCCTCACAGTGTGGGGTGTGTTCCTTGCAGTGTGGGGTGTGTCCTGCAAACCCTGTCCTGCAGCTGAGGTGTGACTTTGGTTCCTTGCAGTGTGCGGTGTGTCCTGTGTCCTGCAAACCCTGTCCTGGAGCTGAGGTGTGACTGTGGTTCCTTGCTGTGTGGGGTGTGTTCTGCAAAGCCTGACTTGGACATAAAGTGTGAGTTTGGTTCCTCACAGTGTGGGGTGTGTTCCTTGCAGTGTGGGGTGTGTCCTGCAAAGCCTGACTTGGACATGAAGTGTGAGTTTGGTTCCTCACAGTGTGGGGTGTGTTGTGCAAAGCCCATCCTGGACATGAGGTGTGACTTTGGTTCCTTGCAGTGTGCGGTGTGTCCTGTGTCCTGCAAACCCTGTCCTGGAGCTGAGGTGTGACTGTGGTTCCTTGCAGTGTGGGGTGTGTCCTGCAAACCCTGTCCTGCAGCTGAGGTGTGACTTTGGTTCCTTGCAGTGTGCGGTGTGTCCTGTGTCCTGCAAACCCTGTCCTGGAGCTGAGGTGTGACTGTGGTTCCTTGCTGTGTGGGGTGTGTTCTGCAAAGCCTGACTTGGACATAAAGTGTGAGTTTGGTTCCTCACAGTGTGGGGTGTGTTCTGCAAAGCCCGTCCTGGAGCTGAGGTGTGACTGTGGTTCCTTGCAGTGTGGGTATGTTGTGCAAACTCTGTCCTGGAGGTGTGGCTGTGGTTCCTAGCAGTGTGGGTGTGTTCTGCACGCCCCATCCTGGAGCTGAGGTGTGACTGGTTCCTTGCAGTGTGGGGTGTGTTCTGCAGGTGAGGAGTGAGGTGTGATGTTGGTTCCTTGCAGTGTGGGATGTGTTCTGTGAACCCTGTCCTGGAGCTGAGGTGTGACCGTGACCCCCCCAGCTCCTGCTGGTGCAGACTTGGACACAGTGGGAAGAGCAGCTGCAGCCCAAAGGCTGAGCCCCGAGCCTGTGCAGCAGAGCTGGGAGTGAGGCCATGGCAGACGCCAGGGATGAGCTTTTCTTCCCCAAAAACTCACCCTGTACCTGATGCACACGTCCAGCCCTGCATTAACCTTCCCAGCACCCACAGCAGCTCATTTTGTGCTTTCTGCCTCCCTGCTCCCCCCAGGCTCCAGGGGCTGGCTGGGCCAGCTGGATTTGCTCCATTCCTCCCTCCAGCACAGTTCCAGGCTCTCCCTTTGGGAACCTCCTCTTGGGAGCAGGCACTTGCCCTTGAGGCAGTCTCTTCTTTATGGTGCATCCTTTTTTCTCTCCTCTTTTCACTCCTGCGTCTCCAGGTGCTGCTTCCTCGGTGTGCAGCCTGCTCTGGGGTGTAAACCCCAAAATCCACAGCTGGCACAGCAGAGTGTGGTGTCCCAGCACAGTGCAGTCCTCACTGCTGCCCCTCTCCTGAGTCCTGGTCTGGAGAGGAGGAGCAGGACCTTTGGACAGAATGGATCCTGAATTTCAGGCAGCACCAGACCTTTGGAGCAGGGCTTTTCCTCACCTTTCCATGCTGTCCCTGTGCTATCTGACCTGAGAGCCAACCCTGACAGCAGAGAGATGCAAAATCCAGGGGAGAGGGTGGTGAGAATGTGCTGGAAGAGCTGTGGGAGGTGTGGAAAAAGCACAGGGCAGGATGGCACTGGGCAAGGCAGAGGCTCACTGACGTCAGGAGCAGTGAGGCTGTGGAATATCTGTGTGGGCACCAGAACGTCTGGCAGCTGCAGAGAATTCCAAAAAACCCCAAAGAAACAAAGAGATTTGGGGAAAAAATTGATTGTACATAGGCTGTCGAGCAGAAGAGAGCACGACTGTCATGCCTTTGGCAGGCAGGAGGAAAGAGAGTGAGATTTGAAGGCGGGAATGAAAATAGCAGAAATTTTGGGGAGCCAGGATAGCATGTGTTGGAGAAAACAGGGTTAAAGAAACCTAGAGAAAGTAGGAAACAGCCCAGAAATTCATCACTGACATTGCCCCGTTTTGTCAGTGTATAATTGGAACCTTTTTCAGAGAGAGGGAGGGGAAATGGAGTGGGAAAATGCTGTGGATCATGACACCTCTTCTTCTGATCTTAATTATCCTATAGAGGGGCAAGTCATCTCTGCCCAGATGGGCCTCTCTCCTCACCCTCCAAAGTGGCTTAACCCTAACCTGGCTGATGGGCCTGGTAATTAGAAGTTTTACAGGTTGAAATGTGGCTGGAAATTGCCAGCACATTTAGGTGTGGAGGACTGGAGGTATTTTAATCAGCCAATTTTTGTATTCCGTTTTCTTTGTTCTGAGCCTGAAGTCTCCACGTGGCTTAGGGTGGGAATGAAAATCGTGGTGAAGGTCTTGCTGGAGCTCTGTGTATTCAATTTAAAACAGGAGCAGTGTGAAAATGGGGCCATCATCTTCCTGATTGCAACAAGTGGGATTCAGCCTCATCATGTGAGACTGTTCCATCTCACATTTGTGGAAACAGGAGTTAAAAATGCAGCCTGATATAAAGCAGGAAAATAAAACTAACAGGAGTGTTAGAATGAACACAACGATTTGAAAATTCATAGAAGGCTTGAAAAATCTGCTCTTCAAGAGCCTTTCTGTCTTAGGGAAAATGTTCTCCTGGCCCTGCAGGGATTCAGCAATGTTCAAAGATTAGGCAAATTTGCTAAAATATCGGTTGGATTATAACATGATGATGTTGGAGTGTCTATCTTGCCCTGGTTCTCTTTGGGAGGAGATTTGGTTCCGCAACAGGGAGTGACTGTGCCAGGAATTACCGTGCTGGTGTTCAGCTAAATAAAACTGACTCTGAGGGCCTCTTCTTTTAGTCCTGATGAAAATTCTTTTTTTTTTTTTTCCTCTTTCCCCAGTACTCTGAAGGTTTTGTTTTTGCAGAATTACACCCTCTGCTCCTCTGAGGGTTCCCACACAAAGGTCTCCCCTCCCTGTTGCTCTGAGCTGGGTTTCAGCTGAACAAAGCAGGCAGCTCTTGCTAATTCTAAACCCAAGGGGCTCCTCTTTCTGTACATTTCTTAATTACTGGGGTTATTAAATAGGGGGCAGAAATGCAGCAAATGCTGTGAAATGTACAGAGTGAAATAAACGCTGCTCTGCCTGACCCACACCCACGTCAGACCCCAGGCTGCTGAAGGGTTCCGTACCTACTGATTAAAATCACTGTCAGATTCCTCACCAGCCTCTCTGGCACAGGAATTCCAGGAGCCTGGAGACTGCAGGCCTGGTCTCTGGAGGCTCACAGCTCACACAGGCCCCACAGATCCTGGAGAATATGTCCCCAATAAACACCCCCAAACCCCATGTTCTCCCCAAAGCACACTCCTGCCCCGTGCTTGGTATTTCAAAAATTCCTTTCCTATTTTCTCAGCACAGGAAAAACCCACAGGAGGAACCAGCAGTGCCCCTATTTGTATATTCTGTTGTAATGCTTGCTTCAGTTTGTTCCTGCTGGGTTTTATCCTGAGCGTTTGGGGAGGTCTGATGAGCTCTTTCTCTGTTCTGTTGTGGAATTTTCTGCCATCTCCCCGCGCTTGGAGAAACACAGAATTCCACAGCAGCAGAGTTTGTGCTGGAACAGGTTTCTTTCTGCCTGTCCCCAAACACTTGTTCTCTCAGCACATGGGCATCAGTGTTTCCTGCCAGTGTCCCCCCCTGGACTGTGGATTTGTGGGTATCCACAGCGCTCATGTTTATCCCCTCCTGGACTGTGGATTTGTGGGTATCCACAGCGCTCATGTTTATCCCCTCCTGGACTGTGGATTTGTGGGTATCCACAGCGCTCACGTTCATCAGAGGCTCTGCAGCCAGGAAAGGAAGGAGCTGCTCTCTTCTTGAGTAAGAAAATGAGCAACAGCCATTTCTGAATTGCAGCCGGACTGGATTAGCTGTTAGAAAGACACCCAAAAGCAAAGGACTGGGAGAGATGGGCTCGGAGAGCATCCAGCACTCCTGGTTTTCAGGGAAATGAGGCAGATCCTTGCCAGGGACAGTGTGGGTATTGCTGATGCTGCCCTGGGCAGGGGAATGGTGCTGCTGACCTTTTGGGGCCCCTTCCAGCCCTAATTGTTAGGATTTTTTGTGCTGCAGAGAAGAAGCTGCACCCAGAGGTTCCCCAAGCACAGGATCTCTGTTGCTTGGGCTTGCAGGACTGAAAGGACAGCACAGCTTTAGTCTTAAAAACTCTCACAAGAGTGCTCGGAAGTTTTCTGTTCTACAGAAATGTGCTACTGTGCTTTATTCATGTATTTAGTGTTAAATGTGTGTGTAAATCCAGCATGGGTTAGCCAGCAGGGCTGGAAGGGTTGATCCCCCAGGAGCTCTGGTGTCTGGCTGCTGCGTCTGAAGCAAAGAATTCCTCATTCCCAGACTGCTCCTGGTTCTTGACTTGATCAGAGTCCCTCTGCTCCTTCCCCAGAGCCGGGAGTCACTGATTCTATCTCACAGGGCTCTTTCAGTGCTCAGTTCACACTTATCCAAACTGTTGTTCCCCTGGGCTTCTTTCCCTTTCACTCCTTGAGTCCCCTGACCCCGCGTGGGTTTTGTGTCCTTCCAGAGGCCAGGGGCGGCGCTGCGAGCTCAGCTCGGTGTTTTCCTTGCCCGCACTTCTGCGCTGTGTAGTTAATGGATGCGATAACGATCTGCAAGAATCCCAGGCCTGTAAACACTGGAGAGGAGCAGGAATGGTTCCAAGGGTGTGTGGGAAGCAGCTGACCAGAGGGACATGTCTAGGGTGTGCTGTGATAAGTATCTTCACAGCTGGGTCCCTGAGAGGGGAATACGCTTTCAAAAGATCTTTCAGGCCACTTTAAATAAATGATGGGAAGTGTTGTGCGGCGTCAGCTCCTGTCGGTGCTGCTCAGCACACTCTCAGAGCACATATGCTCCTTCTTTCCCCCAGAAAACCAGTTAAAGGGCATGAGAAACCTCCACCGCAGCTGCTGCGTATCACAGGGAAAAAAAATCCTTGGAATTTTGCTGCTGATTTGAAAATTCGGAGCTGACTCGTGATCTTCATGGTAGCTGAGTGTCTCTACGGAATTCAGCTGTCCCGCTCGCCCTCTCTGAGGTGTCTGTGGGGCTCAGGCAGCAAATTTTCCTCCCTTCCTTGCAGGTTCCATCGTTATTTCCACTTCCCAGTATTCCAAACCCAGAAGGTTTTAATGAATTCCATGTCGCTTTCTGCTCCTTGCAGGCGCTCTTTGCTAATGCGATGTGAAAATGCTAATGGCAGCAATAAACGTGGCACATTCACTATCTTGTGAGACAAAAGCTCGCTGGGTGAGGTGATAAGGACGCCTTTCTGCTGTGCATCTTCCTAGGGTTGTGGAGCTCGGAGAAGCTGGGCAGATATGGAGCACACCGAGGCATGCGGGAAACAGCCCCTCCTGGAATTCCAGAATTAAAGTCTCCGAGCCCACATAGATCTGTGAACAGGCAGAAGATCTCTTTGTGCTGCCTTCCTTCCCTTTGAAACTTCCATAGCCACAGTTCCCTGCTGCAGGCTCCCTCCTTGGGGCTCTGAGCAGGGCAGGACACCCCCTGCGCTGGTTCCCATCAGCGGAAACACTGATTTTCCCTGTCCTCCTGCACGGATTTACTCCAGCTGGACCCATGGGAAATGATCTTTGTGCATTCCTTTTTCACTTTTTTACTCCCCTCCTGGGTGCAAATGTATCCCTGATGCTCCAGCAGAGAATCTGAGACTTTCAGCTTTCCCCGCCTCACTTTAAAACACCACTATTGGCTTTCTGTCACTCGACTTCAGGCCTGATTAATACTATGTAAAACTGAAGACTTCACAGCTATTCTTCAAAAGGATTTAAAGTCCCCCGATTTCCCCGAGTGAAGTAAGCAATTGCATTATTTCAATGTGAAGGAGAGAAAATTGAGATCGATACCCCCTCGTAAATACAACGCTGCAATTCGTAACAACAACCACGGTTTCATTTTTTTTTATTGAAGGCCGGGGGACCAAATATGTGGCAGTTCTTGTGTTCTTGCACAGCCATATATTTCTGTGTTAAACTTCTCCAGGTGGCTCACTTACAGGGCTCAAGGAATGTGCCTTCAGCACATGTTCTGATGGAAATAAATAACTTTGTCGTACAAAATTTGGGGGAAACACTGGCAGTTCCCTGCAGCTTTGCCTCTTCCACGCTCAGGGGTGATTCAATTCACCCCCAGATTACCAAGAGTGAAGGGGATTAGACACTCAAGCAGGCTGGAAATCCCTAATCCACATCTTGACTGGCCTGCAGGTAAGGATTTAACTGGCTGAAAGGTAGAGGTGAGCGCTGAGTGCTTTGAAGGAGGATTTTTCTTGCAGAGAACTGGGAGTTTCTCCTGGTGTGATGCTCCACCATGATACTTCAGCTCAGAGGCAGGAGCAGCCTGCAGGCAGCAGGGCAGAAAAACGGCTGAAAAACTGATTCTTCTTTAGAAGTGAAAGATTTGAGTTGCTTTTGGTTAAATCGTGTGAGAGGAACTGAAACAGCAGAAGTGCAGCTGAAGGATCAGATTTGATGTGTGAGGACATTACTGCAAAGAGAATCTTCCAGCCTGAAAGCTAAACCCGAGGAGGGAGGGTGACCATTAATACTGACAGTGTTACCAAATATACGAAGTTTAAATTTATTTTAACTTGCGGAGTTGGAGCCACCAATTCTGGAAAAGGACTGATCAGAGAACCCAGCAATCAATACAAATTAGCATCAGAAGCGAAGAATATCTGTAACTAATAAGAAACCAAATACTGAGAACACCCATAATTTGGAACCAATGAACATGGAACCAATGGATCTCTGTGGGTTTTTACTGTATAAAGTTTGGGGAAAATCTGGTAAAATCCCTGTGTGATGGAATGATTTTCTCTGCACACCTGGGCTGTGTGTGGATGAAATTATTTCTGTTGCACATCCTGGCCAGGAATAAAGCAATCCCTTGATTCTCCAACACTAAAAATGTTGATGGAGAGTTTTTATTTTCCTTGCAGTTTTTGGTGACAAAGGGCGGGACAGGCTCTCCCGGGGGCTTGTGGAGAGTGTCAGAGGCAGGGTAAAGGCACTCAGAATAAGGAAGGAAGCACTGGTTGTGTCCTGTCCTAAGATTAAATGTAGGGATTGCCCTGTATCACACCAAGGTCACTCTGCTTTGCTGTTATCCCTGGTGGCCTCAGAAGGGACTGCAGAAATACCCGGGTGCAGCTTCCCCAGGCAGAGTGGGTGCCCAGATCCCTGTCTGGGTGACAAACACACACTCCTGTGGCTTCCTGAAGCTGCTGAGAAATCACTGAAAACTTTCTTTGATGCCT
>VYZT01030586.1:0-86411 GCA_013400735.1 Pomatostomus ruficeps | reverse complement strand
CATCATCTTCATTTGAGACAAATTTGTTTTGTGTTTCCAGAGCCAGCTGGGGAGGGCAATAAACTCTTCTGGGGGTGGAGGGACTGAGCTGCTGAAGTGTCGGGTAGGAGTTGGAATTCATTTCAGAGGAAGAGATGTTTGCATGCTAAAGCCTGTGCTGAGTCTAACTGTTGCACTCGGTTTACTTGGAGAAAAGCTGTGCTAAGGGAGTGCAAAAAGGTTACAGGCCTCTCCCAGGGAGTCTGGAGAGCCGGAACAGCGGGATTTAGATGCCTGCCCTGGGGCTGAGATGAGATAGCCAGCAGCTGTAGCCCGGGGGAAATGTGCCGTCATTTGCATGCAGCAGGGTAATTACAAGTTCCTCCGTTAAATCTTCCCCTCTGCCGGGGATCTATGGCTTCGTTAGGACAAGTCCAATTACCTTGCTGCTCTCTGCATGGAAATGGGCTTGGAGCTCACTGCCAGCGTGCTCCGTGGGGCTGGGGATGTGGGATGTGGGTGCACTCCTCCATCTGCAGCCCCCGGATGTGTCTCTGTTTGCTGCCATGGATAACTCAGGATGTTCATGAAGAGCTGATCCCGGATATCTCAGGGATACTCTGGGAGTCCCATTGATTGGTATTCAGGGGAGCAGAGTTTCGCCCCAGCAGTGAAATGATTTCCTGCTCCCAGCCATGGAATGTCCGGGCTGTTTCTGAGCAGAGCAGGAGCGATACGTGCAGGTCATGGGGCCCTGGGTTTTTACTGGAGTCTCAGGCCTTTAACACAGCTTTGAATATTAACGGTGAGGTGTCACCAGCCCTGCACAGGGGCTGCTCTCTCTTCAGCCTGAAAGCTGCACTTCTTTCCCGTCTGTTGCTTCTTCTCTGGCCTGCTTCTCCTTCCAGCCAAGGAAGCTTTCCAACAAAACCGTTTTTGCTTATTCTTTCACGAGTTCTTTGTTAAGACAAGCTAAAAACACGATTAATTTTCTGCCTAACAAGCCTTTTAGAGTTCAGTTTTGCTCATCCTGTCTGCTCAGTGAGTCTGGGCTGTGTCCTGTGGCCCATGCTCCCCTGAGAAGGCACTAATTCATTTTTCATGTGCCTCCAGTTACGTAATCCTCTGAGGGACAGGAGTCTCTTGTCACCCTGCTGTCCAGAGGGGGCTGCAGTGAAGTGACTGACCACATTTCAGTCACTCTGTTCAGCTTCTGTTCAGCTCTCCTCTCTGAGAGATTTAGTCTTCACATTAAACTGCAGGATTTTGCTTCCTCTCCATTTCTTCTTCAGGCTCTCCTTGCTGATAAATAATAGATACAGGAGAATGAATAAAGCACTAAACTTGTGCCATGGGACTGAAGTTTCCATCTAATTGGTGGTCCAGCCCAGTGTGAAATCTATTTGGTGGTTTCAGCTTGGTACTTCTGGAGCAGTATTCCTCCTGTGAAGATATTAACTGCAAAAAAATTCCGCCTGGCAAAGCAATCCCAGTGTCTGCTTGAGAGAGGCCAAAGACAAAGTTAATAGAGGAGCAGGAGTAGCTCCCCTCCTGCAGAAAGTGTCCCCAGGGCAGCCGGTCCTGGGCTGCTCACACTCCTGGAGGGGTCTGTTTGAGAGAAAATCTCTGCTTTTCGGTGCCTGGGCTTTCAGAGACATCACAGAGCCACAGAATGGTCTGGGCTGGAAGGGACCTCAAAGCCCATCCAGTGCCACCCCTGCCATGGCAGGGCCACCTCCCACTGTCCCAGGCTGCTCCCAGCCCCAATGTCCAGTCTGGCCTTGGGCACTGCCAGGGATGCAGGGGCAGCCCCAGCTTCTCTGGGCACCCTGGGCCAGGGCCTGCCCACCCTGCCAGGGAACAATTCCTGCCCAATATCCCACCCAGCCCTGCCCTCGGGCACTGGCAGCCATTCCCTGGCTCCTGGCCCTGCAGCCCTTGGCAATTGTCTCTCTCCAGCTTTCCTGCAGCTCCTGCAGGCCCTGCAAGGCCACCCTGAGCTCAGCCCAGAGCTTCTCCTGTGCAGCTGAACAATCCCAGCTCTCGCAGCCTTTCCTGCCAGCAGAGCTGCTCCATCCCTCTGCTCATCCTGGGGCTCCTCTGGCCTCTCTGCAGCAGCTCCAGCTCCTCCCTGTGCTGGGCCAGGGCTGGGGCAGCTCTGCAGGTGGGGGCTCAGCTGAGGGCAGAGGGGCAGGATCCCCTCCCTCCCCTGCTGCCCACGCTGGGCTCAGCCCAGGGCAGGGTTTGCGCTCCCAGCGCCCATGGCCGGGGCAGGGCCAGCTCTGCCCCACAGCTCCCCCAGGGCTGCTCCAGGACTGCTCCCTCTGCTCAGCCCAGCCTGGATGGGTCCCGGGGCTGCCCTGACCCAGGGGCACTTTGCTTTGTGATATTGCGTTTATTTTTATGCATCTATTCATAAGTACAATTATGTATGCATACATTACATATGCATAAATATATGTGCATGTATATATGTGTGTATATCCATATCCATATATCTATAAAAGTAAAATACTCCTCCCACAATTGCCTCCTATGGGGGAAGCACCACCTGGCTGTGACTCGGAAAGCAAATGTCTGATGTCACTTACATCACTGCAAGAGCTGACTTCTCATAATGAAAAAGAAATCTGCACCTGATATTAATGTGCTGTTTGCAAATCTTCATAGCCAGGAAGTCCACTGGGTCTGATTTTTTAGCCTAATATAGAATTTGTGTCTTGAAAATGGAATAGAATTAGAAATCAGTAGCTCAGAGCTGGACGTTTCAGCCCAGATTCTGCACCTTTTGGATTCCTATAGAAAGCACAGTTCTGTACCATCGCTTGTCTCCCTTCAAATGAGCAATATTAATTTTTGAATTGTTTTTGCACGCCAGAGTGACCCCAGAGTCCTGGCTGAGCTTCATTGCCAGAACAATGCTGAAGGAGGGAACATTGAAGCACCTGTAACGAGTGCAGAGTCAGTTCCGTGGTGTGTCCTGCACTGAAAAGTGAAGGTATCAGAATTTCTGAACGTAACAATTGGTGCTGTGGTCAGAAATCACCCCTGGATTTTGTAGTTTGGGCTTGGTCTGCCCAGATGTTCATGGCAGTGCTGCTCCCTAAAATTATCCCCTTGTGTCTAAAAATCCTTTTTGTTTTTCTTCTCCTCTCTAGAATAGTGGAACAGGTTTCCCAAAGAAGCTGCATCTCTGGAAGTATTGAAGGTGAATCTTCCACCATTACCTGTAAAACTCTGTTGTGCTGCAGAATAAATTAAAAAAAGAAACCCAACAAAGTGTGCTGGGCTCAATGGAAACTTTCTGTTGGCTTCCCAGAGTGTTGAAGCAGCTGCTGAATGAAACCTCACCATGAACCCACCAGGTTTATCCTTTCTCCTCGTGGGGAGAAGGTGGGGAAGGTGAGATGGGCACAGGAGCTCTGCCCTGCAGGGGGTGGAGCAGCTGAGGCCAGCGAGGAGATGTGGGAGAGAGGAGGCAGCAGCAGGGCTGATGGAAGAGATCCAAAGCAGGAGGGAGCCCAGCGAGATTTTGCATCTCCCAGTGATATCAGGATGTCTCTCGAGACAGAAAATTCCAGCAAGGGGCAGAGCTGGCAGGGACAGGGCAGCTCCAGGGGTCTCCTGGAGCAGGGCAGGACAGGACAGGGACTTCTCCGGGCTTTCAAAGGCAATCTGCCTTAAAAGCTGATGCCGTGGTTGGGAAACCCTCTTTATCCCAGAGAAATCCCTTCCATAACAAAGTGGAGCATTAACAAATAGCACCTAAAATTTCTGTTCAAAACGTTGGCCGTGGCACATAAAAATCTGTCTTGCTCCTGTGTCCAGGACCCATTTCTGCTGTTCCTGCTCCTCTCCTGAAGGAGATCAATAATATTGCCCTTTGGAGATGCGGGGCTCAGGAGTTTATCTGGGCTTTGGGACTCGCCGAGCCTCACGCCTCTGTCTGGCAGGATTGTTTCAGATCTATCCGTGTCAATAAGAACTTATGGGAGCTAAAATAACCAATTTGGGAGTGCAGGACTCAGTCATCTCGTTGACAAGCTGCCTTCACGCTGGATATGTTTTCTATTATTGATGACATTTCCAGCAGATCCCAGAACAATGCGAGGTGAGTTCTAAAATTAATATCCCTCTCCATGGTTCATTAGTTTGGCTGGGTCTGGATAATAAATGGAGCTGCAGAACCCAAAAGAGCAAACAAACCTCTGCATTTCCTCCCAGATCCAGTTCCAAAATTGAAAGTGGGTTGGGGTTGTTTTTTTTATAGATAATTTGAACTTTGACTGAGGAATCTTTATGGAAATTCTAAAAACAGCATGCTCATTTTTCTTTTTGCTTTCCTATGCCTGCCGAGTCCCAATCAGAGTGATAATTAAAATGTTGAAATGCAATGAAATAATGTCTGTGAAGTGTTTCTAAGCAGAGGCAGAGCTCTCTTGCAAGATTTCAGCTCCGTTCTGCAGACCCAGAGGATTTAGCTGTTTCTGATAAGCCTAGATAAGCTCTTGGACTTCTGAGTGCCTGAACTGCAACTCCGAGCTTGGTGGAGTTCACTTATCACCAGTGAATTTTGTATTTAATTTAATATTGTTTTATCAGCTGCCTTTGTAGAACTTTCCTTTCTCCTCTCCCCTTCAGCCCCCCTCAAAATCCTGACATTTTAAACCCAAATCCCACTTAAATATTATCAACCTCAGTACAGTAATTACAGATCAATATTTTTTTAATTGCAGTCTACAGGCCCTGGTAGAGATCGACAACTGTACAGAGCAGCAAAGGTGTTTAAATCACTCACAAATTAAATATCTTCTGAATTTTGGACCAAATAACTTCAACCTGTAAACATTTAGGTGCTAAATAAGCAGTTCAATTGGAATAAATACGGGTTTTACATTTATTCTTATGATACTAATTTCTGTTACTGAATTAAACACAATCCTGGGTTCCTTTTGTTAGACCAAGATCTCGAAATATCAGGGAAATTATTGGTTATTTTATAACCTTGACTTTCCAGCAAGCTGCTTGAGTAGTTCTAATGATTTCCCAGCCATAATATCTGTGATGTTCTTATTGTAATTTGGGGTAATTCTTCATAATGGTGAAATTATATTGTTTAGGAGGGTGATATATGCTTGGTAGTGTAATTTGAACAACACTTCTCACTTTGGATTTGGAAATGTTTGAAGGTAATTACGTGGAGCTGGAGCTGTAGTGAAAACCACACAATTACAAGTTCTCCTCAGGGCCATGCAGAATTTGTGTTTTCTTTTTAAACTTTTCATGCTCACAGATTTGTGGTTGTCCAGCACCCCACGGGATTTTCCTGCCTTTGTCACCTGAGTAATCCTGGTGCTCCAGGAGCCTGGAAAAACTCATCCCCGGGTCTGTAGCCAGAGCAAACCCAGACTCCTGGAGCTCAGGGCAGTGCCCCTCGTGCCAGGGCTTTCAGAACATCTGATTCCACACCAGGACTGACATCTCATTATTAATATTTGATTCCGTAATTACTTGATATTTAACCTGCTTCTACCACTGGGGAGGGGTTGAAAAATGAGAATTTTCTGTGGGACAAAACTTGGAAATTCTGATCAGTTTGATGTGAAGTTGCTGCACTTTCAGGTGTGGAATAATGGGATTTAATTATTCTGTCATTGGAAATGCCCTTTCACTTCGGTCCAATGTGATTTCCATCCCCTGTTGAATTCCTGGGGTACTTTTAATGTTCTGCTCCACACTCTGAAGGAAAGGCATACCGGGAAATGAGGACCTGTGTGTGTCTAAGCAGCAAGGTGCATGTGTCATTTGCATTCTTAATTCCATTTAAATGGGAGCATGAAGGTTGTGTAAGCAAACATAAAAACCTGGCCGTGGCAGATGCTGACGAAAATGCGAAAGCAAAGGGCTCATCCAACATTTCAAATTGAAGATTTAGAGCAGGGAAATGTACAGGGTTGGAGTGGGGAAGGTGGTGCCAGGTGCTCCTGTGCCCTCCAGCGATGGAGCCCAGCCCTGTGCCCACCACATTCTGCCTCCCTAAAAGATTCTAAATTGGTGACTGCGTTCTCCTCCTTCTGGAGGGTTTTTACAGGACTTGAGAACTGAGGCCACTCCTGATAAACACTGCAAGACAAAGATTTATGCTCTGAAATGTGGCAAAGGGAAATTTCTGCTCCGATTTCCATCTTTTTCTGAGAGTGGAGGGGAATGTGCTCCGAGCACAGACAGCTTGCAGAGCTGTGCCTTTCCCCCTCAAGCTGTGCATTTAAAGGTCCTTAGGAGATTATATAAAATATGTTGACAGTTTGTGAAACGCAGCAATGCTGCGGATTCATCTGCCATGTAGACAAATCTTTATTTCTAACAATTAGAAAGTAATTACGGTCAGGCAAGCGCAGAAAGCTGAGGAGTTCTCACTTATTGTGCCTGTTCAGCTGAAATTATTAATTGGGAACTGAGCTTTCCAGAACTCCCACCTCAGAGGACTGGAAGCAGCCCTTCAGACTCCTTGGTGAGCCGTGTTGGTCTAAATTCAGAGTGAAAATATGTTGCAACTCTAATGTTATTGATTCTTTATTGCAGGTATTAATCTTTTCCTTGAGCAGTAAATAGCAAACATAGGGGCAGGGAGAATAGGAAGAGCTTCCCAATGGAAAATTGAGTAATTAAATTTTGAACTGTAACTGCTGGATGTGTATAGTTCATGTGAGTACCCTGCTTTTATCATGATTTTTTTTCTTCTGCAAAATCCTAGCTGTATTTTAGGTAGGAAAGAGTGAACTCCCTGAGTGTAGTTACAGATTTTTTACTCAATTTATGGCTTTGGGAGGCTGACTCATATTGATATTCAGTTTCCACTAGGAAAAGAATTGATAAAAAGCAGGATGGAGGCAGGAAACAGAAGACTTCTTCCTGTGTATGGGTGTAAAACCAGAAGAGAAGAGAAAAACAAATATAGGGCAGTAGGATTTTCAGAGAACTGCCGCCTCTGGTTAGATTTTATTCATATTTAGTCTGAGAAAAAATGTTTGTCCTCATTTTCCAAATTGTTCAGCACTTTCCAGATTCACTCAGAGTGCTCTGAGCTCTGTGCTTCTGGAAATCCAGGCACTTATTTCACCTTAAACACGGACAAGAGACCAATTACAGCTCTTTTATTTCAGTCTGGGCCTAAGTGCAGCATATACCATCATAGCATATTCAGTGAAGCTCTGGCTCGTGGAATATATTTTTCTATCCCTGAAGACATTTATAAAACCAATATAAAACCCTCAGCCTGGTGGAATGCTTTGGATGAGCCAGAGGCAGAGCCTGCTGAGGCAGCTGGGGTTTGGGGAGGCTGAAATGGCCTTTGGAAGGCGGGCGCGGTGTCCGGCACTGCCGCTGTCCTCCTCCTCCTCAGGGAGGGGTCAGCGGGTGACAAACCCCTCGTCACAGAGGGTGTGGCATTACAGAGTGTAGGTGACAGAGGAACAGGCCTTGAAAGGCAGAGTGACCTCCTGGCTTTGGTCCAGAAGAACCCATGGAACACATCCTGGGGCACCAGGGCAGTGCTGGGAGAGCACCGTGGGTTTGTGACCTGCTGGGGCTGGCAGAGGTGACAAACACTGTGACCTTCACAGGCACTGGTTCCCTGTGACCATTGATGCCTTAGGACTGAGCTTTTCTATTTCCCAGCTCCTGCCCTGCTTTAGTGTGGAACTCTCACACTCCCCACGGGCTGGGAGCTCCAGTTCTCCCATCCTGCTCAGACACAACAAATCCTCTCCAGGCTGCACTCAAGGACACCTGGTTGGCCCAGGCCCCCAAAGATGGAAACGGAGCCTCTAAAAGGGGGGACAGACTTGGGCTCAATTCCATCATCCCCTGAAATTGTCACTGGAGAATGAACCCTGATCTGGGAATGGATCCAAACTGATCCAAGTGGAGCAAACTGGTGCCCCGGGGTCCATGTTGGCTGTGGCCTCTCCTGGAGAGGCTCTGAGTGCCCGAGGTGTCCCTATTGAAGGCCCTGCAATAAATCCCCATTTTATTCTCTGAATCTTCTCTGGTCTCTGCTCTAGGGAGCCTCTGCTCAGGCATCAACATCCAAGGTGATGCTGTGACACAGAATGGGGGATTGGGGCACGCTGGGGTGCAGGGTGTTTCCTGTCTGTGGGATGGGATATAAGGTTTTTTCACTGTGCAATGAACGGCTTTGCACAGCCCCATCGTGTGAAGGCCGGGACCCCTCTCAGTCATCGCAGAGGGGGGGACAGTTTGGACTCCTGAGTTTTTGGGGGGCTGAGGGCGTCATTTCCTGGCCTGGGTGCAAACGGGGCAGCTCTGGGGTCGCTGGGGCTGTAAAGGGCTCTGGGTGTTCCACAAATAGAACCTAAAATATGTTTGGGGTGAGAGGGGTGTGGGTGCATTTTGAAGCGCTGCAGCTGGGGGGTTTTCTGTGCTCTAACTGACAGATTCAGGACATCTTTGCCTTTCTGATCGTGCTGGCACCAAGGCTTTCCTTGGGGATGTGACACCAGTGGCAGTGACTGACAATGGGATTTCCCTGCCCCGTTCAACGAGGCCTCACAGCCGAGGCCTTCTCCAGAGCAATCCCAGTGTCACTGATCTGCTTTGTACGCGGAAAACTGGTGGTGTCTTTATGGAAATGTCCAAATAAAATACTGGTTTTTATTTTATTCTGTTTTCTATTAGAAATGTGGGGGTTCAGGATTGATTTTTTTCTTGGAAACTTGGGTCAGGCTTTCTGGGGCCAGTTTTAGTTGCTGCTCTGTGTTGGCTTATTTTCGTGGCCTGAGTTTTGCTCTCTGTCACATGGACAAGACAGAATCCTATGACACACCTGGCTAAAGACACCTGAGGGGATTATTCACAAAGGCCTGGAGGGCCAGGAGCCAGGGAATGGCTTCAGACTGACAGAGAGAGGGTTTGGATGGGATATTGGGCAGGAATTGTTCCCTGGCAGGGTGGGCAGGCCCTGGCCCAGGGTGCCCAGAGAAGCTGGGGCTGCCCCTGCATCCCTGGCAGTGCCCAAGGCCAGGCTGGACATTGGGGCTGGGAGCAGCCTGGGACAGTGGGAGGTGTCCCTGCCATGGCAGGGGTGGCACTGGATGGGCTTGGAGGTCCCTTCCAGCCCAAACCCTTCCATGATTCCGTGATTATGACTGTGAAATCCAGGAGCACCTCTCTAGAAGTGCCCTGGAAGAGATTTTTTTCCCTTCATCCTCCTGTATCCCAAGAAATCGACATCTTGCAGTGGAATTAAAAAGTAGCGATCTTCAAGTGGTTATATTTCAATACAGATTCGTGGTTCCAGTGTGAATAATTGTGTTTATTTGATGAATACAGTGTGCCATGGAGGTTTCCTGCTGAGAAATTTGTTCTGAGATCAGAACAGACGTGTGAGAGAGAAAAGGATGCAATCTGCAAATCATCTCTTTAATGATGAGGACAAACCCCAGCTTGCCCAGAGGATGGCCATAGGGAAAGTAAAAATGTGATTTTATGACAAAACCCTGAACCACACCAACATACCAGTCATCTGTATCTTTCTTGTCTGAAATTTGAGTGGTTTCTGCTTTCAGGAACATGCCAACATTTTACACCCATTCCTGTGGTTTCTCTCTGAAGGAAATCAAGGCATGTTGAGGTATTTAGAAAACCAGAATTCTCCGCAGAAGAAATGTCTGCATTCCTCTGCAGCTCACTTTTAATCCCCAAGTCAAGAACTCTATAACACAATGCCCTGCCTGCCTGCAATACAAATGAGGGAAGGCCGTGGTTGCAGTTTTTGGTACAGACAAAGCACAACAGCCCTGGCTGTGGTGCTGGGACACAGCGTTTATTTTGTATGTTTGGAGCATGTGAACATTCACTGGAGCTGGGATTGACTCCTAGAGTTTGAGCAAATGCACAATTTAAAAAAAAAATTAAAAAAAAGAAAGAATTTTAAAAAAAGATTTCAAAAAATATATAAATGGGTCAGTGATGGTTCAACATTTATTTTGCATGTTTGCAGCATGTGAACATTCACTGGAGCCAGGATTGACTCCTAGAGTTTGAGCAAAAAAATAAATTAAAAAAAAATAGAAAAAAGAAATCAGTCAGTGATGGTTCAACCCCCACCTGAGGGAAGAAGTTCCTGTTGATTGTGTGGGTGAAATACCAGGGGTGCTCCTGGACTGGGGTTTCTTCTCACTCCAGCCCTGCCCCAAACAGTGGCATGAGTGGGGATCTCTGGCACCCATGGGGGAGTGAAAGAGAGGAGTGCAGGGCTGGATGGGATATTGGGCAGGAATTGTTCCCTGGCAGGGTGGGCAGGCCCTGGCCCAGGGTGCCCAGAGAAGCTGGGGCTGCCCCTGCATCCCTGGCAGTGCCCAAGGCCAGGCTGGACATTGGGGCTGGGAGCAGCCTGGGACAGTGGGAGGTGTCCCTGCCATGGCAGGGCTGGAATGAGAAGACCTTTAAGGTCCCTCCCAACCCAAACCAGTCTGGGATTCTGCAGCTGTCAATAACCCCAGATGTTTGCAGGCAGTATTTTGAAACTTGACATAAATCAAAGTCTAACACGAGTGAATTCAGCAGCAGAAGCTTTGCTGATTTATTGGTTGCTTTCATTCCAGTTTGGCACCTTTTGTTCCCCTCCACGCTTTCCACTTTCGGGCTGAAATTCTGTACCACGCGTCACTATGCAGGAGTTCCTTTAAAAACTCCTCATAATGGTCATTAATGTGGAATTTGGGAGCTGAATGCAGGGAATTCATGCCAGGAAGGAGGGCAGGGCATGGCTGTGCCACACTGCATCCATGCAGGATAGCAACTCACACCTGGATTTCCCTCCCACGCCAGGAAATGTTCTCCAAGCTGCCTTGGCATGCGATGAATGGGCAGAACCAGCCTGCAGAGCTATAAATCAAACCCTGAGCCTAAAAAAAACCCCAAGAGTTTTAGATTCGCTCTAGAGCGTCCAAAATTTGGTTTGATTATTTGTAAACAGCTATGTAGAAACAGTGAGCAGCTCTCCGAGTTGGCCAAGGTACATCTGAGATATTTTTAAAATGTATCAGCCATAGGTGAAGCTGGCTAATATCCACAGCACTGTATTTCATCATCGAAGCAAATGGGCTTGAAGTCAAATTAGTCACTTATTTTGTTGTCATCTCTGCTCGTTCGTGGGGAAAAAAACATAGAAATGAAGAAAAATGGTGCTAAAAGGTAATATTTATTTAAGCAAATGTGTGCTAGTGTGTACTTTAGGCTATGCAAATAACGTTGCTGTGTTTGTGCAGAAACATAATCAAGATATTTCCTTCAAATTAATTCATCTTCCTTTATCAGAATATAATGTGTGAGGTATTGGAGGGCTCAGGTTTCTGCTCCTGGTGGCACCAGTCCTTGTTTAGCACTTGTGGCTTTCATGGCTTGGTTTGACCTGGAATTCGTTGACCCTTTGGGAAAACACTGGGTTCTTATTTCTCCAGCACGGGATGAGCTTGCAGTATTCAAAGTTCAGTAATTTATCTGAACTTTATCTTCAGTTTCAGAATGAGTTGTTGTTGTGTAGGAAAAGAGGAGCAGGATTAGGAAACTACTCGAGGCTTTTTCCAGGCGCCTTCAGGAGTGGATCAAGCAGCAGGAGTTACCTCTGCTCCGGGTGTTTCTGTCTCTGGGGGAGGCGGTGGCAGTGGAGCGTTTTCTTTGGGTGTGTCCTGGGGTGATTTTCTACTCTGGATTTCCCCATCGGCTGCTCATGCCCAGGAATGGCTCCTGGAACCTTGAGCCGGCAGGGAGAAATAGCCAGGAAAAGCACTGGCACGGTTTGGTTTGATCTCTTTGAGATAAAGCGCAAGGTTTTTAGGGTTTTTTTTTCCCTTTTCTTTTTCCCCAGTGGTCTGTCAGGCTGTGAGTTAGGACAGAGGTTTTTTTCTTCTCACTGGGATTGCAGTTTATTTGGGGTTTTTTTTCCCCCTCTTTTTGGATTGTTTGGCTTGGTTTTATCCCATCCGGACAATCAGCCCATCTCAGGGGGAGACAGTGACGGGACCCTCGTCAGGAGCTGCCGGACCCCCCGGCCCAGCTGGGCCAAACCCTCGGGAGGAGCTGAACCAGAGAAAGGAGAGACTCTGAAATGCCCCATCTTTCCCCACAGCACAGAAGGTTTATTATCCAACATTATGAATTCCCTTTCTTTGTGCCTGTGTGCATCTTGCTTGGTAAATAAACAACTTTTTTCACTTTCCTCCAAGAAGTTTTTCTTTTTGAACCTTGGCTGTGGGGAGGGGCTGAAATTCTGCCTTTTAGAGGAGACACCTTTGGGGAGCCTCCTCCCAAATTTGTCCCGAACCGGGACAGGGTGGGGGTGGCTTTCTCTCCAGACTGTCCCTGTTCCTGCGGGGAGGAGTGGGCCTGGCCCTTGGAGCACCAGGGCTGGAATTCCTGCTGCCTCTCCCCGCCTGGCAGGGAACAGCTCCATGCCAACCCCGTGGCACCACTTTGAGGAGAGTCCTAGCAGGGCAATTTTTGTAAAATATTCTGAAAACTCATTTATTCAAAGCATTTTGTGGGTTTGATTTTTTTTTTCTTGGTTGCATCAGCAATTCCTACATCCATGTGGAAAAGCAGAGGGGACACTGAGCTGGGTCATCACCTGAATCCAGGGAAGGGAAGGTTTGGGAAGGTTTGGGAAGGGAAGGTTTGGGAAGGGAAGGTTTGGGAAGGTTTGGGAAGGGNAGGGAAGGGAAGGGAAGGGAAGGGAAGGGAAGGGAAGGGAAGGGAAGGGAAGGGAGGAGGGCAGGGGAGGGGAGAGAAGAGGAGAGAAGGAGAAGAGAAGAGAAGAGAAGAGAAGAGAAGAGAAGAGAAGAGAAGAGAAGAGAAGAGAAGAGAAGAGAAGAGAAGAGAAGAGAAGAGAAGAGAAGAGAAGAGAAGAGAATTTATTTCCATTTAGGAGACATCAACAGCAGCTCCTCTCCTCCTAAACACTTCCAACACAAACAGAACTTCACAAGCAAAACGTATTTTTTCTTTTTTGGTGAAGGACACAAGGAATAAACAGTAGGAGCAGAGGCTGATGAGAACAAGCTGGATTGCTGTTATTGCCATTCTTTATTGATTCAGGTGTGTCCAGAAAGACCAGTTAGGATTAGACCACTCCAGCTTTAAGCCCTATGAAAAGCAGGATGAATTTTCCCAGCTTTTTCTCAGCTGTGCACCCTCTGTAAGTGCTCTGCAGCAGAGAGGCTGCGTTCCAGGCACAGCCAGAGCAGGAAATGGGTGTTCTGCTCTGGAATCTGTGGAGCTCCGTTTGTTTCTGCTGCTGCTTCACCTCTGCACGGCACCGAGGCACATCCAGAGCTGCTCTGGCACTTTGCTGGGCTGGGCATTGTCTGCTCCACAGCAACAGTAATTAGCCTAAATTTAGAATGCACAGAGCGGGGAATTTCAGTTTTCAAAACAAACTCCTGCCGGAGTTACACGCACAAGAACGCCTCAAATTGAGCATTGAAAGAAAAAAGAAATGGGCGAAATCACTTCTCATTTTCTGGTGGGAAAAGATTGTAAAATATGCTAAAGAATACAAACAGGCAGAAAAATCCCATTGTAAGCTGGTGTTCAGACTTGATCTCATTTCTTGTCCAGCTGTAAGACAAGGAAGAATAGAATTTTTATCAGATTTGATACAGTCTTGTCTGTGTCCCTGTGATGCTCCTGCTGTAAGGATGAGACAGTTTAGTCATCCAGCAGCTGCAGAAAGGTTGTGTATCCTTCTAAAAAGAGTCTCAAATATTTATCTGGGAAGTGAAGAGAGACGCCCAGACTCATCCAAAGAGGTGTGCTAGAAGGGACACTACATTTTTTGGTTATTTATGGGGTTTATTGCACTCATTTTTTAAAAATTATGATTATATTTTTAAATTTGATTTTCCATAAGGGCTCACTATAGATAGATGTGTAGATCAGGCAATTTTGGCCGGGTATCATTTTTATTTCATTCACAATTTTGCAATTTTTTCATGCAGCAAATTCAAGGAGTCACTTGGATGGAACAGAAAGCCTGGTTTGCTCCAATGTTGTTTAATACTGGAAAAGTTAAGAAGAATCAGGAAAACTCACACTTTTGATTGAGAATGCTCCAAATTAAAACCAAATTGGTGAGAAAGACCCTTCCTCTTGGAGAAGCTGTTCCTCCAGACCTGCTCAGGGCAGTGACTCCATGCACGGGGGCTGAGTGCATTTCTCTGCCCTTCCAAAATCACCTCGGTAAATCCGGCCGTTATTAGGGAGCTGTCTCACACTAATAAAAGGAGCTTCCATTCTCCAATCCCTGCTGGTTCGGGAGCAAAGCAAACCCTGAACGAATGAGGCTCGGGGCTCCTGTTGGCAAAGCCGTGCCAGGGGCTCGCAGCCAGGGAGTGGCAGCTCCATCCTCCCTGAAAGGCAACTCCTCGCTGCTCTTTGGAGGGGCACACACGAAATATTCTCTGTTTTGCCACTCATACCTTTTGGAAGCCCTCAATTCCTTCATCCTAAGCAATTAGGGTCGTTTCAGCTAATGGGGATCTAAGTTAGGGATCCTTTTATTCTGGTTTGATTTCTGGAGGCACTGAAATCATTTTATTTCACCTTTTTAGACAACTCAAGCTCGCCTTGCTTGGGGAGCTGGGGCTGGGAGGAAAACCTGCGCTGTGCCAAAATGTGCAATAACAAAATGAGCTCTCCTGAACACTGCATCCCACCCCAAATTTCCTGCTCTTCCGAAGAGCTTTTCACACCAGCACAGTTTCCCCCAGTACCATTAGGGACTATTTCTATTACCCAACTCTGAAATGACAGATCCACTCAAACCCACGGTCCTGAGAGTTTTACTCACCCTTTATCTAAAATAAATGCACATTTCCTTCTCCTTCCCATGGCCAGCAAAATAAAGACCCACAATTGCATCTCGCCAAAAGGCAAAGTTTTTCAGGTTTTTTTTGAGGAGAAACTTTTTCTAAGATACAGATTCCTCAGGATGCGTGTGATATTTAAAGAGAAAATGTTAACTGAATTCTTGCAAGAGCTTTCAACAGGATTTCTATGAGAAAAAAAGCCAACCCCCCGATAATTTGAAAGGGCATTTAAATAAAGATGGGGGTTATCAATTTTTTTTCAAGTAGAGTCATTTTCCTTATTTTCTCCCAACCTGTCACCAAAGCAGTGGAGTTAAAATTAAATTAATCTCCACGAAGACGGGGGGCTGGATGCACGTTTGGATGGCTGTGGTGTGTTTATTCGGGAATAAAGGAAGCACAGAAAATGGAGTTTGCAGTGGGGCAGGCAGCGTGCGTGGGTGGGGAGCGCAGGGGAGCGAAAGGCAGAGTGGGAGAGCGCTGGTGGCGTCCCAAATGTGCCAGCAGGAGGCATTTGGAATGGCTCCCTCATCGGGAAAGCAGGAGGGAGCTCTGCTGCATCCCAAATGAGTGCTAATGAAGCCTTTCCTCCCAGCGCCGTCGTGGATGCTGCATATGCTCCACACGAGGTGGGAACAGCTCGGATTAAAGCCGGGGGAGAGGGGGAACATGCGAGAGAGAGGCAGAAAGGTTTGATCAGCATGGGGCTGGGAGGGGGTGCCTCGCTCACAAAAGCAAAGCTGAATTTATTAATTCCCGTTTTTTCTCTGCCTCTGAGCCCTCAGTCTTGGCACTCACTGGAGAACAGGGGCTTATGGGCACAGGCTGCAAAAATAGTCTCAATAATCTATTTTAAAACTCCTTTTCATCTTTCAATAAATACTTCTCTTTTTTGACAGAATGTATGATATGGTTCAGGGTACAGAAGTCTTACCCACACTTGTTTGGAATTTTCTGCATTTCTCACTCCTAATTTTGAGTCTTTTGAGCTCTCCTATCTGAGCCTTGGCCTTGAACCAAGCCAAAGGAAACAAACCCCATCCTTCTGAGAAGGAACATTCCTTTCTCCACCTTCCCTCCTACACTGAACACGTTTTTCCCTCTCCCTGGATGTGTCCTTTGCCCATCCCTGCCAAAGCCTCAGCACCTGGCATGGTGCAGCTGTGGAATGGTGACCTTGGGGTTGCATTCCCAGTGACCCAGAGCTGCGGGAGCTCTCCCAGGTTCGTGGGATGCTCCTGGAGCTCCTTGGATAAGAACGTGACCATTTCTGCCTTCCCAGCCTTTCCAAGGTCAGCACAATTTCGAGTCGTGCTGCCTTACAAATCAATAAACACTTAAAATACCTTTAAAAAACGGGCTAAAATCTATAGTTATGAGTGATTGGTTTCGTGACAGAGCCACGTGCGCTGTGTGAGGTGCCTGTGCCATCCTGAAGTCCCTTCCTGCCATCACCTCTGGTTTGGGAGGAATCCTGCTCCCCTCCCCTCTGTCCGTGTCACTTTGTGTGACCTGCCCATGGCTGTGGGACCAGAACAAACAGTAGCAGAGAGATCTTTTAATGTGGAGCCTGAATTCTGATTTTCCAGCTGGAAAAAGGCAGGAGCAGCCTTTAATAAAGGTGACCTTAGTTACACTGCGAGATGCCAGAGGGAGGGAGAGGACACCGAAGCACGAAGGGTTTGTGGCAGCAGTGACAGCAAAAATAGTGTTTTATCCCTCATTATGGTCCTCTGGTCATTTTGTCCTTGCATCTATTGACTCCGAGCCACGGAAGAAGGGAATCTTTCAGATCCCACAAAGAGGTCAGGTGGCACGGGGGAGGATTTTTCCTCCCATGCATTCCCATCCTCCTGACCTGGTGCTTTCTCTCAGCAGGAGAAATTCCTCACCTCGCTTCCTCCTCCGTGCCCAAAATGAGAGCTCTAATTACCCACCCTGTCCCCCCTACCATATTTTATCTACAAAGAAAAAACAAAAAAAAGCAGATAGGTGGTCCAGAAGATTTGTTCCTACACCCAAAAAAGTGTCACTTTTTTTTTTATTATTATGGTTGTTCTACTTGAATATATTTTCTCTGATATGTGGATAAGGGGGAGGAAAAAAAAATCAAATCATGGGGAAAGAAATAGAAACTATTCTTGCCATAAATCTTCCCTTTTTCTCCATTTACTGGAACAGAAAATTGGCTGGGAGTGGAAATGCAGCGTGTATGTGTGTGAGCGTGTGCCTCTGAACCTCCCTCACCAATGGAAGAGGTGACATTTTCCTAATTTCAGTTTATATAAAAAAGGCTTTTCACGACTTTGATTTTCATAACATGAAGGTCAAACAATTCAGAATAGAAACAATAATATTCTTCAGAAATTGACCCATGAAAATATATTTAAGTTGGGCCTGGAAAACTGCCCTTCAAAGCTCCTTCCCAAGTAAACTCGCCATGACATTTCAAAAGCACAACCTGGTAACTGCGGGGAATTTTGGGGTTGTTTCTGCTAATTTGGTAAGCACACACACAAAATACCTGTTCCACAGCTCCAGCTCCAGTCATTTACTGTCCAGGTGCCTGATCCTGTGACAGCCAACACGCTGAGAAACGTCTGAGGGTGTTCACCTGGGTTTTATACACGTTCCCTATTGCTTTTTCTATTACTTTGATTGCTGATCTTACTTCCCAAGGCCTTTAACAATGAGAGAGATAAAGCTGCTGCCCCGTTAAGGCTCAGGGAATTGAAATATCAGCGTAATTCCATGTCAAAGGGGTCATTCAGTTAAGAATTAAGGTTTCATCAGGGTTTTTTTGTTCTATTTCATAAAAAAACAAAGCGTGACACTGCTCGGGCAGGATGGATGTCCTGCCTGGGTGGCTGTGACACCTCGTGCCTGCAGCAGGAACAGGACAGGAGGGATGGTGGCACTGGGAAATCGCGGGGCTGGAGCCTCGGGGGATCAGCTCTGTCCTTCCATCCCTGCCAGGACCCAAGAACGGGGTCCTGCAGAGCTCTGGGGGGAGCAGGGCTGCTCCTGGTGCTGCTGCACAGCCCCGGGGATGCTCAGGGGCCAGGGCAGCTCTGTTTTAACCCAGGGGAGGGTTTGGGTGCAAGTTCTCCCTCAGCTCGCTGTGAATGTATAAAATCATTGATTATTTATCACAGACATGGGTGAGGGGGAGTGGGGTGGGATAGAAATGTGCAAGAAATAAGGCTTTAATTACCCTGCTTTGGGTGTTCTTTCACCTTTGCCTTCAGCTCTCTGTTGTAGAATATTACCTGGCAATTAAGTGGTACAGAAATATAAAGAATACTTTCTGAATATGTTAAATAATGTGTTGGAATCATGTCAGTCCCCCCAGCGATGGAAATCTGGTGAAGGATAAAAATCCCCATCTCTGATGGACTGAGCAGGGCTCACATGCAGAGAAAGCTCTGTGCTGAGAGCACGGGGAGCCCCAAACCCCCAAATCCTGGGGGAATTTTGCTTCATGGCAGGGTGGTTTTGCCTAGAACCGGCCTGGTGGTTCTGTCTCTGTGGTGCCTGAATCCTGGAAAGGAACTGCTTGGCAGCAGCTCCATTAGTAATTCTCTTCCTGCTGCATTATAGATAAAAATTGAAGAAGCTCTGTCGAATATCTGGTGGATTATTAGTTAAAATATGTATATTATAGGTATTTTAAAGGCGAAGTGCAGCTGTGGAAGAATCCATGAGTCCACTGACCCTACAAAGACAGATCCATGCCCATACCCTCCCACAGCTGCCCATTTTCAGCATTTTCAGAGTGATTTCACCATGATTCTCCTCTAGTTGTTGCCCTCTGGATTGGCTTCTTTAAATGCAGACCTGGCTAAATTCTCTTTTCATTTTTATTTTTTTCCCCCTCTGCATTTCTAAATATTTTCGGCCTGAAACCCCGATGACATGATTTCTAAAGGAAACACCACGTATTGATCCCGAGTCACGTGGGCTGTTGTGGCTGACAGTGTTTTATTGCCCGGGTTTAATGGGTTTTATTGGTCAAAGCTTTTAGTCTCCAGTCCCAGCAGCCAGGAGGGAGCAGGGAGTGCCTGGTGGATGGGAGGGGGGGATTAACCTGTCTGCTCGACCTGCCAGCTCATTCCTCTGGAGGCATCAAGTTTGTCAGATCATTTGTCAGCTCTGCCATGCAGGCCGGGCTCTGATATTCATTCTCCCTCTAACAAGGTTTTTAATTAATTTATAGCCGGGACGCTGAGGGGCTCCATGTTGTTGCTTACTGCTGTTATCATTACTTTTAAAACAAATTTGTTTTCAGTCTTCATTTTGGTGTTTTTCATGGAAGGGTTCGTTCTGCACTGGGTAAAACCTTGTTAAGATCATGCTCTGAGGGTTGCAGGGTTCTGCTCTGGGTTTGGTGTGAGCACAGCAGGACTGGAGGAAAGTTAGGAGCCAGTGGAATTTTTTTTTGTTTTTGCTGACTTCCAGCTCAGCTTCCAGTTGTTTTCCAAGCTTTTTGGAGCCAAGGCAGTCCCAGAGTTATCCCAGGGCTGGTGTGAAGGTGGGTTGTGAGGAGGTTGCTCCAACCTTCCAAATTTGCCAGAAACTTTGGGGCTGTTCAGCCTGGAGAAGAGAAGGATGTGTGGAGACCTCAGAGCACCCTCCAGAAGGAAGCTGGACAGGGACTCTTCCTCAGGAACTGCAGGGCCAGGACAGGGGAATGGCTTCAGAGTGACAGAGAGTGGGTTTGAGTGGGAGATTGGGCAGGAATTGTTCCCTGGCAGGGTGGGCAGGCCCTGGCCCAGGGTGCCCAGAGAAGCTGGGGCTGCCCCTGCATCCCTGGCAGTGCCCAAGGCCAGGCTGGACATTGGGGCTGGGAGCAGCCTGGGACAGTGGGAGGTGTCCCTGCCATGGCGGGGGTGGAATAGGATGGACTTTAAGGTCCCTTCCAGCCCAACCACTCTGGGATCCTCTCCTCAGGTGATTCTGCCTCTCCTCCAGGGCTGCAGTTCCTCGTTCCTGGCTCTGGCCCTCGGAGCCGTGTCCCTGTGGCACTGAGAGAAACCCCTGGAGCCCCAATAGGATGGACTTCCTGGAGGAGAGGCCCTGGCAGGAGCTCCTGAGCCCGCAGAACTCGGGGTGGAGGTGAAAACCAGGCCAGGACCTTTTCAGCTCTGGTTTTCTGCCTCCTCTGAGCCCCTGCAGGCCCCTTTATCAATGCAGGGCATTTATAAGGCTCCTATCCCCTCAGGATCTCAGTGACCCAGGCCTCCCCTGGAACACAGTCCAGATAAAATCATTTTGTGGAATAAGGAGCTGCCCGGCTGCAGAGTGCCTTCAGATGGGAATTCACTTGGGAGAATGAGTCCATCCCACAGCATTTAACTGCTAATCTATAAACACAATTGTAAATATTTATACTCCACACTACAACACAGGGTTTTGGCACATTGTCCATAAAATCTTGATATTTTGAGACAAGGAGAATTTAATTTTCGTATTTTTCATGCAACTATATTTTTGATCAGTTTTTCACTGAATTGTGTGCTGAGCTGCAGCAGGAGTAGAGTAAATATTAATGAAAATACATTTGAAAGAGTATTTTAATTATTAAGATATGCTGGGTAACAGCGGAATATTATATCTACAGAAATATTCATGGCTAAATTCTAAACTAATACTGCAAGATAAATTTCCAGAGCCTCGATTAGCAGATGACCCGTGGAGGAATGAGGGGTTTGGGAGATGAAATATTTCCCTGTAGGCGTGAGGGATGATGGGTAGAAGCGTTTTTGGGAATGTTGCTGGGGTATCACTGAAGTGTTACTTCCTGCAGCACTAAAATTCCTCACCAGAATTCTTCTGCTCTCGTACACTTAGCTGGAATTACAGGCAGAAGTATTTCAATTTATCTCTAATAAAATGCCTGGCAATCATTTCAGTGGAAAGCGGAATCATTCAGAAGATGGAGGTTGCTTTAAGAGGTGTGGGTAAATGAAAGAATTCTTATCACATTCTAGAGAAAATGCTTAAAACCCCCCTAAATGTGTGTATTTTAACCAGAAATTCTGTCTTGTAGCCCTTAATTGTGCTCAAAGCTGTTTTTCCCAGAAACGCTGAACTCTGGATTGGTGCATCTGTGATTAATATCCAAATAAGAAATAGGTGCCATTTATTTCATTAAAATCTAGAAATTAAGGGAAGGGAAAACAAGTGAGAAATTTCCCGGGTTTGCTGTCATTAGAAAAGCAAAACTGTGGGGCTTGGGGAGGCTTTTTGTTGCTGACACTGAGTCCATTTCATGTATTTGGGTGTTGTGCAGGTGAAAACGCTGCCAGGCTCTGAGAGAGCTTCAATTTATCCCATCTCCCGAGCTCTAAATCTGCAAAGGTGACAAAAATGGCTGTTCCAATGAGCTCTTTCACAGTGTCATGCCAGCCCTAAAAGCCAGAGCATCCATCACACACACACCACGCTTGCGGCAAGGAGGAAACATCTTCTGATCCTACAAAAAAAAGTTCCGTATTTTTCATCTGGAGTTGGTTTCCTACCGTCAGCAAAAAAACCACCAAAACAAAAACAAAACCCCAGCCATGGCTGCAGTTGTGTATTTATGAGCAAGTTTTATCTCTAAACAGATTTGTAACTAAAAACAGAAATATCTTTTTATGGGAGACAGCTGGTTGGGAGATTAAAGAAACCCAGCAAGGGAGGGGAGTTCAAATTAACAAACATTCCTAGACAAGGAATGCCTGGGAGCATTAGCAAGCTTTTAGCTCGCGACCTAAAAACATCTCTAATCTTGTCCGTGGGGCCGTGCCGATGGCTTTCCTTGGGCATTTGCTGATAAAGGAACCTTTGGGAAGCCCAGCATGGAGCCATAACTCTTGGGCGTCCTTAAGGATCACACGGACCTCATAAATCTGTGTCAGCCTCAAAATTCCCAATTCTGTCATGAGCCGGGTGGCGAGGAGTTAAAGCTCAGCACAGTTTTTGTTGGGACACTCTGCTCTGAGGCTTTCACAGCTTCCCAGGAAACTTCCAGCTCCTGGAGCAGAGCATTTCTATCAGAGATGTTTTCTTTTTTTCCTAGAGAAAGCAAAATTTTCTCCATGAAGACTAAAATATCTGGAGATGGGCAGGCAGGAAGCAGCTTGTCCACAGCCTGCTCGGGGTGTAAAGCCAGAAAGTCACAGCAGTCATTTAAAATCCCCTTTTTGTCCCAGGAAACTGTGCAGGAGAATGCGTGTGACATCCCTGGCGCTGAGGTGGCACCTGGGGCTGGAGCTCCTCAGCTCCATTTCCAGTGGAACTCAGAAAAGCAGCTCTGCAAAACCAGGCCGCTGCTCTGGGCAGAGAGAGTTTGAGTGGCCAGACCTTGAGTTATTTGCCAAATGTGGTGGAACTTTTCTCAGAAATCCCCAGTAATCTGTCACTTCGGAATAGCTGGAGGATGCCTGTGCATATTGTGTTCTGTCTTTGCTTGTTTAAATATTATTCTTGGGAATGCTGCCAGTTTCTAACAGCGCCATTGTTTGCTTTGAAATCAGCACCGGCACTTTTGGAATTGTGCTCCTCCTTCAGACCCGCTCGGTTTTTATAGGATTTTTCGGGTTTGTCTTATAAGGGCACAGCTCATGCTGGAGGAAGCCAGCTCAGATTTACTGTCCTCCAATTGCACCAGAACAGAATCTTATCTATGCTCAGAAAATTCCCAGAAATATTTAGGCCAAGGAGAAGCACAAAGTACCGGCATTCTTAACACCAACTGCTTTGAAGCCTTTTTATTTATTATTTTTTAAGCTTTACTAGATGCACGATTGTGGTTTTGTGCTCTATCTCATCCACATCCCCTAAAAACTGAAGGGTGGAAAATCCTGGCCTCAGTGAAGTTCGTTAAACCCAAATTTCCCAGTATCCATATTTTCATCTCTTCTGCTTCGCTTGTTTTTACAAACCCTGAGTTTGCTCAGAAGGAATGGAGACAATAACAGAGATTAAAATGAACTCTGATAATTAATATGTGTATGAAAGGAGCAGAATGGCCATGACGGGACTGTTTTTCATGTCACAGGGAGAAAAATTTGAAGGAAATTTGGATTTGTGTTTGACCCTGCTCCCTCAAAGAATTTCCAAGTGCTGATATTTGGGGGATGAACAGAAATGAGTTGAGATATTTCAGTTCCCTGATTTCTTGTCCAAATTTCACTTCTGTGATGTTATTTTGCCTGCCCCACTCGGATCCCAGGTCCTGCATGGAGGATAATTTGTGTCTGACATTCGTATTGCTCAGCAGAGATCTCTTTGGAACCTTGAAAAAATACCAGAGCTCATCTGGGTGTTGTCCTCAGCACAAAAGGGCTCTGGGCCATTTCTGGTTACTGCTTTTAGCTAGAACAATAAAATGTGTGACTGGTGAAAACCACGCAAATTAAATCTTAAAGGGGAAGATTTTGAAATCTTTAAACTGTGTTTTAGAGAATCAGAGACCCAGTGGAGATTTTTGTTGGGTTTTTTTTGCTTTGTTTGCATTACTTTTTTCAAGCAAGATATTAAAAATTATTTCTCTCCTTAGATATATTTTAAGGATGTTTTGTTCCCTGCAGGATTGGGATTTAAACATTTTTAAGGGTTAAATATGGAATTTTAGATCTCTCCTGTTTGCTTTTTAAAGTGGATTGAGTGCAGGTGCCTGTAGCAATTTATGCTTTCACCTTCCTCGCTGCAATTATGTACATACATTACCAAATCAGAGCCCTGCCTCTGCAAATCTGTTTCTTTCAGTGCTCTGTGAGAGTATCATCAGTTTAGATCTTTCTCACACATGTTCCTGATTATATCCTAAAGAGGAAACATTTTTCAAATTCATAAGTTTAAAAAAAAAGAGGGGAAACTGTATCTGATTCTTGAACCCGAGAAAGTAACATGAGAATCGCTCTATTTTGACTGGAATTCTTTCTTCATTATGTGCAATTCTAATCCAGAACACATTTTTATTGCCCTCAAAGTGACATTCTTCCAGCATGTGCTTGGGTGGAGAGCTACAAAAAGCCTCAAATACATTCTGAGAGCACAATTTTCTTTTTTTCTTTTACATAAAAATAGTCTTGCTGATTAGCTAGTCCATAGATTTACAGTGGGAATATTGCCCTTCCCCAGCTCCTTCCTGTCAGTTTTCCAGCCATAAAAACTGCAGTGGAAGGGATCCAGGCATTGTTTGGTGCCTTTGTCTGCTGTGCAAAGATATTCTCTGGATATTTGGGAATGGGGTTTGGTGGTTTGATGCTGGTTTCTGGGTTTGTTCCTGGGTTTGATTTTGTTGATTTAATTTCTTTCATTTGTATCTGTGCCCCATTAAGGAATCTTGGCGAGTCACATCTTAGAGAATTCTGCACATAAACCCTGGTTTTATTAATTCTCAGAACGTACCTTGAATGCATCCCGATACATTCTTTTATTCAGAAATAAAGAGGTTTTGGATTGGAAAAAAGTCAAAATTGGTTATTTTCATGAAAATATGCAAACTAAACCTTTCCTTTGAGCAGCATTCACTTCTCCAGTGTGAGTGGCCTCTGTCTGACTACTCCAGACCACTCACCTCTTTCGTTGGAATATTAATATTGGAAATATTCCCATAAAGCCATAAGGGAGTAGGTATAATATGTATTTATATAATTTTTAAAAATTAATAGGCCTCTTTTGCCATCCTGGTTTTCTCCATTAAAGAAAAGGAAAATCAATTGGGGAACAATCCCAAAGGTGAGTGAGGGAGCAGCTGAAGGAAGCTCCTGCTGCAGCACAGGCGTTTATTGATGCCTGATGGTTTTTGTCTTTTCTTTTTATACCCTTTTTATACATTTTTATCCCCTTTCCCTGTCCCCTTCACAAACACTCCCTGTCCCTCAGCCCTACATGTGGAGAACCCTTGGGGGCTGAGATTGAGCTCAGCTTGGGGCTTCTCTGAGGGGAGCAGACGGAACATCCCGAGTGTCTCCAAAGCAGAGGCTCCAGCCTTGCCCGGAGCCTCCTCTCTGGAACAGGTTTGTTCAGCTGGGCTGGAGTCTCCCTTGGGGGGGTCATTAGAATGGGGGACAGTTCCCTCATTGGTTCCGTTTCTCACTGGGGATTTGAGGTCGATCTGCTCATTGCTGAGCTCCATCCAATTGGATCCGTGCTGTACCTGGGAAGGTTTGAGGATTAGACAAGAGGGTCCTTTTTACACGGGGTCAGCTTGGCTGTTTTCACCTTTGATGAGCTGCATACCGAGGATCCCATTAAACACAAGTTAATACCCTTTTTTCCCTATAATGCAGTGTCTGCCTCTTATTTTTACCAGCACTTAAGGCATCATATGGAGCTGTGCATGTGTAGAGAGCTCAGAGTGCAAGAAATCACAACGTGGTTTTAATTTCAGGATGGGCTGGAACCATCAGATTCTCTGCTTGGACCTTCCTGTGCAATACCTGTGGCCCTGTTGCTCTGCTGTGCTGGCCCAGGATGTGCGTGAGGCACTTGACCAAGAGCTGCACCTCCATGGGAGGAGATGGAGGCACCACCCCTTAATTACTTCTGTGCTTAATTAGCCAGCACAAAGCTGTGCCTGGCTGGGGTTTGCCTGATTCCAGTGTGCTTTAGGCCAGGTATTTTTAGCATTTCCCCAGGTAAATTTTCTGTCTGTGAGTTCACCGTGTTTGCCAGAGAATTTAGCACCATTCCCCTGTAAAAAATCCAGTTTGTTCTGTCACATCCTCCAGCTGTCCCTCCCTGGAAGTCCCCACTGTCCCTGTGACACCAAGGGACAGTTGGTTGACACAGTTCCAGCCCCAAACCAACCCCTAAATTCCAGCATTTCTTCCGTGTTTCCCTCTCTTTTTGCAGGGGGCCGGTCAGGATAAAGCTTCCCAAGCCACCCCTTTGTGCTGTCTCATCTCCTGGGCTCACAGCGTTTCCAGTCAGCTTAATTTAATTTCCTAACAGCATTCCTGTGAGTGAAATTCATGGATTTCCTCAAAATGAAGAGCCAGCAGAAAGGCTCTTATTTAATTTCAGTTCCAATCCTCTGCAGCTTGTTTTAAATGGTAATGTTAATATCTTTAATGCTTTCGGGCATTTTTGCTGGCGCTTTCTTAGCAGCCGTAATACTTGAAGTTATTAATTCTGTTAAGGTGATGTTTATACTCCGCAGAACTGAAATCATAAAAGTCCCTGGTAATAGGTAATATAATAGGACATCCCGAATTACAACAAAGCTGAGAAGGAGGTGTGTTATTTTTTAATTCAAGCTTGTACTTGTTCCCCTTTTTGGCAGCGCTACATCAGCACCAGTGTTCTGGTACCTTCGTGCCACCTTATTGGGGAGAAGCCCAAGGACTTTTAAGAAATTCTAATTTATTTGTTGAAGGATACAATGGACTGAAGAGTTGCTGTCATGCAAGCAGGTCTGGAGTTCTGCACAAATCCCAGACGAGTCAATGGCAGGAAGAGGGAATTAAGCTGAGGGTCTCCGTGCCTGGCACTGAAGTGGAAATTTCAAAATCTGGAAAATAATTAGTGCCAATAAAAGGCAATTCAAATAGCAGAGGATCCATCCTTGTCACGCTGGAAGCATTAAGAAGTGATGTTAAAAAGAAGAAAACCTCCTGAGATTAATGCCAAAAGCAAGAAGATTATAGAGCGCACTATAAAATCATTGCTGCTGCTCAGTGGTTACCTTAATGATTAGCTGAAGGTTAAATAAGAGTAGTAGTAAAGTAGAAAGAAAGAAAAAAAAAAAGAAGCTGAGACAAAGATGAAAAGATAGAGTGGAATTATCTTATTGATAGCCTGGGTCAGTTTTTTTTTCCCCAGGAGACATCATGAGACATTTTGTCATTGTCCATAATTATCTCCTGCTGCTGCAACAGCTTTTGCTCTCCTCTCCCAGCCAGTTCTGCATCCACAATGTACAATCCCAATTATTGCTATTTTGCCTTCTTCATTCAAGGCATAACAACTGGAAACACTTTCTTTTTCCATAGCATTTCCACTGCTGTTTTCCCAGTGGATTTTCCCAGATGGAAGCCCTGTCCCATCCAGCAGAAGTCCCAGACGTGGAACCCATGGATGATTTGGGGTTGGACTGGTCAAGGCTGCTCTGTTGTGGTGAGCAGCTCGACATCCCCACGTCACAGGCGGAGTCAGGAGATTTGAACAAGAATTCCAAATATTCCCTCACTGGCAGTCTGAGTGTGTTCTGGTGGATATTTAATCCATAAAAATCCCGTGGGGCTGTCAAAGCTTGAGGAGTTCTTTGTCTTCCCCTGGGGAATCTGTGCTGGGACTTCAATGAGCACAAACCCTCGAGATGCTGTAGAAAGTTTGGACCATGAATTGTGGGGCTGTTTATTCTCAGAAATAAGGCCCTTCAAACAGAAGAATTCAGAGGAGGAAATTCAGTGACAGCTGGTCCAGCTCCACAGGCTGTGTGCAGCTCAGGTCCCAGTGTGGCCCGGACCACAAGGATGGAGGAAAAATGGAATTCTGCAACCCTGGCTAAGTGGCTTCAACTTTTCTGGTTTGGAAGAAGCATTTCAGCCGGAATGATATTCACATTTCAAGGTGAAGATGAGTTCCTTCAGCATTCCTGAAGCAGGAAGGTCAGGTGGAAAAGCCAAACCGGAGCCCACTGTCCCCACCTTCTGTGGGGCTTTTTACAGCTTTACTGAGCTGTGGAGAGCTCGGAAAGGGTTAGAACCAAAGGAGCAATGGCTGGGTAAGGATTTACCCCAAATCCTGTGAAACACTGACAGGAACAAACACCAGAAGAGGCTGCTGGTTATTTCTGTGTCCCACCCCACGTTGTTTTTGTTCTGCTCACAGGACAAACCACCCAGCTGTGGCTGTGGGACTGACTGGTGCAGATCATCCTTTCTGCTGGCCTTGACCTCTCGGGGTGTTTGATTTAAGCATTATCCAAAAATCATCTTGCCGTGCCCAAAGCACCCGTGGGGCAAAGCAGAGCCAGCTCTCCTGCCAGGAATTGCTGGAGAGTGTGAAACTGAGAAGAGCCTGGCAGGGATGGAGTTATTCCTGCTCCACAGCCCCCAAAACCTTCTCCAAGGAGCCCAGAATGAACTCCAGCCAGCATTTCCTGAGACAAAGGAGCCATTTCAGCCACTCAATTCTGGCTCTAAAGGTATGGAAAGAGCTCCAAGGCTTCCACAGGCTCCATATTTCCATGACTGGAATGGGTGCAGCTGGGAATATGCATTCCTGCAAATTTCTGTGCAGTAAGTGAACATGATCCCTAAAAATCAAGCAGAAAGTGCATTCTGATCGTTTAATTTAGCAGTAAATATAAACCCGAGTTTTAAAAGCAAACTTTTCTCTTTCAAAGTGATAGTTTAAGCTGAACCATAACAGAGCAGGCCCAGGGAGTCCTTAAACAATATTTTATGGATCTCCAGATGGTTGTGCTAAATGATACAAATAATCACATTAACCTGCTCACTAAGTCATTACTGACAGGGGATGCTGCAGTGATTAAACGCTGAACCGCCTTCTCATGTTTTGCTTTTACAAATCCAGTGAGTTTTAGTGCAATTTACCCAGAATATTCTGGGGGATTTTTTTTTCTTACTTGGGGTTTGAGGCAGGTGCTTTTTCTTTCTGTTTGAAGTGTTCTAGCTGAAATATTATTCTTTCATCTAACAGGAAGACGAGGGCTAGTTACAGTGCCTTGGAAAATTGCCTACTTTTAAGATGAATGGCAATTAGCACCTTTTTGTTTCAGGATTTTTGTGATATCTCTCTTCTTTCACCTTTGTGCGCTGCCTTGTAGCTATTATTCTCTGCTGGTTTTTACTGTATTTGATGTCTTACCTGGGTTTCTTCTGTTTTGTGATTCAAACATCAAGTGTTTATGGTTGCTGTAGGTCACTCCAATGTTATATTCACACTGGATTCTTTCAGGCAGCCTGGGCTTTGAACAGAAGCAGCAATGTGCAGCTCCCCCCTCTCCGTTTCCTTTCACTTTATATTGTTTTCTTGGCTTCCTGGACAGCGTTTCAGATGTCTCGAAGTTCTATTGGAGGATCAACACTCAATTTTTTATAATCACGCTGTGAACTGGGGAGGGACAAGGATCAACAGAGAAAGAACCAGAACATTTCTCTTTGCCAGGGGCAAAAATGCAAATGAGGTGAGCGGTGACGTGAGGAACAGCAGCACAGGAGGAGAAATTGTGCCTGAATCAGGGGAGTGATCCCAATGAGCAGCCAGGGAGAGCAAACGGTGCTCTGAGCCCTTTATTTTCCCTGTGAACTTTGTGGCCTTTCCACAGAGACCTGGCGGTCTCCAAGCCAAGAGGCCACTGCTGGCTCTTGTTCCTGGTTCCAGAGCTGGGAATTAGGAGCAGTTGTTGAGTTGGCACCTCTGGCAGAACTTCCCAAAGTGGTGGCTGGGTCTGCTCCGGTCCTGAGCCACGGGCTGTGTCCCAGGTCCCAGCTGTGTGCTGCTCCCATGGCTGGGGAGCAGAGTTTGCCCTGATTCGAGGAAGGAAGGCGTAAATTGACTTTATGAGCATTTAAATTTTTGCATTGTCTTTGGGAATCATGATTTCGAGAGCTTTAATCCAGAGCTTTTCTGTCAGAGGACCCTTCAGCACGTCCTGGACAGATGCGCGTCCGCGGCGTGGAGAGGTGGCACCGAGCGACCCTAGAAGCGCAATCCCTGATTTCCGCTGTCTGCGGGGTTTAGCCCCGGGATCACCATCCTGCAGACGGGATTAGCACCGTGCTAATCATCCCTTGGGACAGGAGCATCCGTGCGCTCTGGGGCTGGGCAGGCTCGGGAGGAAGGGCGCTGTCCCCTGCCCCTCACCCTCTGGAAGTGGTTTAGGTGTCCCTGATCACCCCACACCGTTCTCTGCCGAGGGGTGGGAATGCTGCTCCTTATTTCCCAAACCATCGGAAACAAAGCAAAAGTCAAAGAAGCTGCTCCCAACCCGCTCTGTTATCCTGTTAAAAGTAACAGACATATTAACTCTTACCGAAAGCTTTTCTCATGTGGTGTTTCCACCAAGAATTCCTGACACCTGGAATGTTATCAAGGCAAAACGAACCCATCATTCCTTGGAGGAATTTACATCAAAATGCAGCTCTTCCACCCCCCTACTGTAAGTCATACAGCAATCTGCTCTCTCTACTCCCTTGGCTTTTTAAGCCTTTTTTAAAGAGTTGTGCGATGCAATACACCGGATTTAAATGAACTGTTCATTGGTAAAATCGAGTTTCTGTAATTGTGTGATGTCAGAAATAATGAGCAGGATATTCCGCACATGGAAACTGGCACAGCCACATGGACTTGAAAACAATTTTTTGAGTTGACAGCAGAATGAACAGCCAGAGGTGTAATTTGGGACAGGCCCAGTGTGCGACTGGTCAGCTGCTGGAGTTTGCAGACTGGTTGGGTTTAACTGGAGAAAGACAAGGACAGCTTGATCCTCTCCAAGCAGGAACAAATCCCTTCAGCAGCAATCAATAAAAGTTACTTTTTTTCCAGGAGACTTCAAAAAATCTTTAATACACATATTTTTTCTCTGCCCCAAAACTGCAGCACACAAATGCAAAACAATTCAAGGGAGAAACAAAACAGAAAGGAGAAGTTAATTATGATTTATAAATGTATTCACTTGTTGAATATTCTAATGAACCAAAGCAGGAATTTAATTTCAGGGCAATTCCGCTGAGGTGTGTTGCCAAAAACAGCACCTATGGAAAAAAAGTAACATCTGTCAGATCATGGCTTAAGATCAATAAAAATCCTAACCTTTTAAACACTGATGTCATTTGCTTACTTAGAGATAAGTGAGTAAAAGTGGCAGATTACCAGCAGGGCATAGCTGAACCTTGTAAAAAATCATTAATATTTCATCAGGAGAAAGAGCAGTGGCAAAAGGCGGAACCTGGGCAGGAGGGGGCTCCTGCAAAGCTTCCCCGAACTCCTGTGCCTGTGCAGATGCCGACGGTGGCACTGGGGTGAGTTGTGGTGATGTTTGGAATCCACCTCTCTGTCAGCAGCAGCACAACCCTGTGATTTTAATGGCACAGATGGCAAAAAAATCCTCAATTCTCAGCTAATACTGAAGGAACGTTGGAGGTATTCAACGTAACTGTGTTACTGCGAATTGAACTACTTGTTGTGTTCAGGGGATGTTAAAATGAAAATAATAATATATTAAAGTAATAAATTTAAAAGAAATTAACTTTCCCTTCTGTGTATTACGCATCTGCATATATTTTTATTTTGGCACTTTCTGTGCAGTGCTGTTTAGAACAGCAGTTGCATGAATGCAAAAGAGACAGATCATTTTCCCAGTGTGCAGGAAGAGAGGAGCTCTGGAAATTCTCCCCAGTGTCCTGCAGGAGAGTTGCTCTGGAGTTTCTGTCCAGTGTCCTGAAGGAGAGGAGCTCTGGAATTGTCTGTCCAGTGTCCTGGAGCAGAGTTGCTCTGGAATTTCTCCCCAGTGTCCTGCAGGATAGGAGGTTTGGAATTTCTGCCCAGTGTCCCGCAGGAGAGGAGCTCTGGAGTTTCTGTCCAGTGTCCTGAAGGAGAGGAGCTCTGGAATTGTCTGTCCAGTGTCCTGGAGCGGAGTTGCTCTGGAATTTCTCCCCAGTGTCCTGGAGAAGAGGAGCTCTGGAACTGTCTGACCAGGTGGAGGAGAGGAGCTCTGGAATTTCTGCCCAGTGTCCTGGAGCAGAGGAGCTCTGGAATTTCTGCCCAGTGTCCTGCAGGTGTTGCTCCAGAGCCGGGGCTGCTGCCCGTGCAGGTGGAGCTCACTCCATGCCCACACCCTCCCAAGCTCTCATTCAGATCCAATTCTCTGTCCAGCAATGACGTCGCGGGGCTGGGAGTGCAGGATGTATCCCTGACAGTTCCACTCCCTGGATGCAGCCTTGGATCCGATGGCAGCAGTGGCTTCCCTCTGGAGCAAGCGAGCGATTAAAACCCCAAAGAATTGATATGGAAAATCTCAGGGCTCTGAAGTGTTTTACAAACCTAATGGATCCCTCCTGGTGTGAAGGGGAGGAATGACAACTCTCCTTAGACCTGCCTTGTTTTGGAGGCCAATTTTTAGCATATTTGTTTAATGGAGTTATATGGAGATGCATAAGTTCATAATACATTAGCAAGCCTGTAGGTGCATTAGATAAAATTTAATTTAAATTAGTTATTCTTCCCGTTCCTTGATGCCAGTCACCATTCTGTAGATTAACATGGCTGGGAATCGGATTAGACTGGCAAGTTTTCTTTCTGCTTGCCACTGCTAGGATTCCAAAATATTTCAAAAAATACTTTGGGACGTTTCTTTCTTTGGACAAAAGGGCTTCATCTTTAGACAGAAGATGTGTAACTCTTGGAGTCATAGAACCACAGAGCGGTGTGGGTTGGAGGGAGGTTAAAGCCCATCCAGTGCCACCCCTGCCACGGCAGGGACACCTCCCACTGTCCCAGGCTGCTCCCAGCCCCAATGTCCAGCCTGGCCTTGGGCACTGCCAGGGATGCAGGGGCAGCCCCCGCTTCTCTGGGCACCCTGGGCCAGGGCCTGCCCACCCCGCCAGGGAACAATTCCTGCCCAATATCCCATCCAAACTTCCCCTCTTTCAGCTTCTCTTCCCTGCACTGAGGAGTTGTCAGTTCCCAGCTCTCAGCCCCCATCAGCACACTCAGGCCAGGTCTGTATTTAATGGCTTTTCTGGTGTTTGCCCAGGAAATGCCGATTTCTGTCACTGGGGAAAGGTCTGGTTTTGACATAAGAATCAATCCTGGTTTTTCTGAGTGCACCTCATGAAATAACAACCCAATGCAATGCATTCCTTTCCATGGAAGAGCCGTATCTGTAGTTATGAACAACACTGAATACTCCAATTTTCCTCTCATTTTCCTGCATTTCTCTAATTTCCTCGTTACACAGCCGTTTATAACCATGGATTCTCTACCCCCTCTCTGCCGTGGGGATGCACAGCCTCTCCAACGGGTGTTTCAAGGAATTTTATTGCAATACAACATTTTGACCCTCATTGAGTCTTTCCTGTTAATTCCATCCCACAAATGCCCAATGGAGCGATGCCCTCGTTACCCTGCACATGGCACAGCCCTCGCTTTGCCACCTCCCTCAATCCTCAGCTGTCTTGGGACCTGCACCACGAGCAGGGCGACATTTGCACTCAGATTTGATCACATCTCTAGAAATGTTTAGTTTTACACGTTTTAGCTGCTGCCTTTTCATATCTCATTGCCTTTTCGTTGGTTAATATGTATGGAGATAGGAAAAAATAGGCTGTTCTTTTTTTTTTTTCTTTCTGGGTGTATGTAAATTATAAAAATATATTTATGCTGGATACATTAGCATGAGAACCTATCCATGAGATCCCGGGGAACAAAGGTCATGGAAGTACTTTTTATCAAACCAGTGAACTCCGTAATTTACAAGTTCAGTGGAATATTTCTGTGCATGTCATTACCATTTCACTTGTTACCAACATTTAGAGGTGTTCCCATAAACTTTATTTAAACTGAGAACTGTTGTTTTTTTTTTTTTTCACTTTGGTCACCCAATGAAACAATTTAAACATTTTTTCTGTTTGAAATGAAACTCCCAAAATGCACTTACAGTTGAACTAAACACTCTTTGCTGCTCAAAGAGGGATTTAAACATTTGGGTTTGAGAAATTTAGCTACATTTCATTTTGGTTTACATTTATAGGGAACATTTTCGCACATTTTGTTTAAAATATATGAAAACAACATTTTGACTTTTCTAAGATGTTTCCCTTCTCCGTTTGCCTCAATCCCATTTGCACACTGGATTTAATGTCAATTTACCAATAATTTGCTGTTAAAACTTCACTTTAATATTTTGACTGGAAACAAAGAAATCTTCAAGTAAATCTGTTATGGAAATGAACAATCTAAAACGGCAGCTGATAAAAGGACATGCAAATTCAGGCCCAAATTGCACGAGGCATGGAATATTTTGTGCTGAAAAGAAATATTCCTGTTGTTAATTGGGGTTTTAATTGGAATGCTTTGAGAGGTGAGACTTTGGGTGCCACGAGGGCTGTTTGGTTTAGGACAGGGAGGTGAAACGCATGGAGGCTGTGGGTAGAACTGCAAATAATGCAGAAATAATTGTATTTAATTGATTACTCAGGACCTGCTTCAGTACCTGCCATACTCTTGCCGGGATTTTTGTTATAACGATAAAAAAATCCCATTTTGTGTTTGCTGGTGGCAGATTGTTTCTAGAGAATGGAGTTTTATTGACATCTGAATATTTCACTTGGTTTTTTATAACAGGCTCTGCCCCCTCTTTGTCTGACTTCAGGCTGTAATTGCTCTGGGCAATAAAATTAAACTGTTTCACTTGTCTGTGCATTTCAGTTCCATTTTACTCCAGAAAAAGCGCTGCATAATTGGATGAAATTTGAACGAGGTCACTGCTGCATCAGAAAACACAAACAATCAAGAAATCACTTGTGAATTAGAGAAAATGCTTTCTTTAAGGATTTTCCTCAGCCAAATTTAAGGCCAGTAAAATTCAGAGACTTCTTCAAACGAGCCCATTATATAATGTTTCATGTTTAATGTAAAATGTCTGTATGTAGCTTAGATTATTTAAAATTATTCTCTTGGTATCTTTAAAATCTGCATACTTGAGTTACTACAGCACATCCCTGAAGAGGATGATTTACAGCGCTCGATTTGCGGGGTTAAAGGTGCAGAGAAATTTGTATGTCTGCCTTGTGTGTGTTTTATTCAATTCTTTGGTGTACAGAGCCGTTACAGCTGGGCTCCAAAGCATCTGAGATCTGCATAACTTTATTTCTGATTAATTTTTCCATGTGTGCATAACAAAATTTAAAGGACACACAACGCTCAGAATTGCACACAGAGTTCGGGAGCGGAGCATTAATTCCTTCCATCCCTCACCTATCGATCAGCACCCAACCAGGATTCCCTCTTTGTTTAGCAGCTCTTTGGGACCCTCATTTATCCAGGAAAATTTATCAGCTGAGCCTATGACTTTCCAAGTGCCAGAAGATGGATATTGTGTCCTCTCCTGGCAGATGAGAAATTAATTGGAGTGAAATGGAACTCGTGCTCTGTTCCTGGGATTGAGTTTTTGCGCCGCTCTCGCTGCTGCTCCGAGAGCTTCCTGCAAATTGCAGCTGCAGACACGCAGGAGCACAGGCCCCCAGACAAAAATGAGGTTTTCCATTCAATTCTGCAGAAATGCTGTTTAATGAATGAAGGAAAAGCAAGATGAGGCGTCGAGGTTGGAATCAACACTCAGACATGGAAATGCTGAATATTAGTTTTGTGCCTGGGAAAAAGCAAACAACCCAGCCCAAGGTATTTAAAAGTTTTCTGAGTTCTCTCGGCACGAGTTTGTCTTGAACAGAAGTCAGGCAGCTGAATGACAGCAAAATCTGATATCTGTGATTTAAACCTAGACCCAAAGTTCTACTGAATAAGTGATCAGAGCATAAATCTGTCCGAAATCTGAGCAAAATTAACCCAGAAATGCCCTCGGATCTCCCTTCCCTCACGGCCTCCTTGTTCTGTTCCACCCTCCCGTGATGTTCAGCTTCTCTGCCAACTTCCAGCTCCTTAGAACAGGTTCTTTTGGCAGCTGCAAATGCTCTTATCAGCAGCTGCATTTGAAATTTATCCAACTCTCAGACAGTTGTAAAATCTTGCAAATTGAAAATCCTTGGATCTCCTGGGAAATCGCTGTTTAAGATCATGTTTAATCTCCTTTTAATATCCTCTCAGCAGTTTGATCCTGATCCTACAGTGATGTAAATTCACAGTAACTCTCCCGAAATCAATGTAAAATCTAAGTAAGCCAATGGAGTTATTTTGGATTTCTGGCATGAGAACAGAGTCTGGCATGGCAGCCTCATGTTTTAGTTGGTTGAAGGAGAAGTGGGAAAGATCCTGAACCCTGTGCTCTTGCTCCTTCATCTTTACCAGCCAAAAGGTTTGTTTGCTTTTTTTGGAGCTTGACCTGAAGGCTCCTGACATTAATAATTAATCAATTATGTTCTCTAACTTCTTCACCTTGTTTCTTTCTCATCTCTATTTTGCAGTTTTCCTATAGAGTCTCTGCCAGTTAACTTTTCCACGGAACAGACACTGGAATGGTACAGGAACAGTGTTCATTTAATTGCCTGAATCACGGCAATGAAAGAATAATAATCTCTCTTTTCACGGCATGGTCAGGAGCTTCAAACATTCAGGCACATTTTTCTATCGGTTCTGCTGGACAATTGCAACCATCGTTATTATTAATTTTAATATTACAATTAAAAGTCTAAAAGGTCCCTAGATCCGGGCTTTAAATGTGCAAGCCTGTGTAACTCTTGGGAGCACAGGGGTGTTATTTATCAATATTGTTCTTAAATTCTCTGTTTCTGGTATTAGTGAGTCAAATTTTCAAATCCTATGTTCTACCAGAAGTAGTGCAGTCCAATTAAATTAAATCTTCAAAACAATGCCAAGTTGCATTATCAAACAAAAAAAAAAAAAGAGAGAATATACAAGTCTATAATGTAGTTTATGCATGACACCATAAAAATCATAGAGTGGTAGAAGGGTTTTGGTTGAGAGGGAACTCAAAGCCCATCCAGTGCCACCCCTGCCATGGCAGGGACACCTCCCACTGTCCCAGGCTGCTCCCAGCCCCAATGTCCAGCCTGGCCTTGGGCACTGCCAGGGATGCAGGGGCAGCCCCAGCTTCTCTGGGCACCCTGGGCCAGGGCCTGCCCACCCTGCCAGGGAACAATTCCTGCCCAATCTCCCACCTAAATCTACTCTCTGTCAGTCTGAAGCCATTCCTTGTCCTCGCACTCCTTCCCTTGTCCAAAATCTCTCTCCAGCTTTCTTGTCAGCTCCCTTCAGGAAGGCCACCCTGAGCTCAGCCCAGAGCTTCTCCTGTGCAGCTGAACAATCCCAGCTCTCGCAGCCTTTCCTGCCAGCAGAGCTGCTCCATCCCTCTGCTCATCCTGGGGCTCCTCTGGCCTCTCTGCAGCAGCTCCAGCTCCTTCCTGTGCTGGGCCAGGGCTGGGGCAGCTCTGCAGGTGGGGGCTCAGCAGAGGGCAGAGGGGCAGAATCCCCTCCCTCCCCTGCTGCCCTCGCTGGGCTCAGCCCAGGGCAGGGTTTGGGCTCCCGGAGCTTGTTCCCTGATCCATGACTTCATTGCAGACGTCTGCTTGTACCTACGCTGAAATAATCTACTTTAAAAGCTGAGGAAAGGCAGAGCTGGCTCACTTTAACAACTTGAGGGTACGTTCTTGAAACTGGGACAGTGTCTTGGTCCCTCCAGGACGGGTCTCAGTGCCTGGCGTGGAGCACTGAGTGGGCAGCAATGGCAGAGAGCACCCCTGGACTCGGAAACGCTGCAGGAGCGACCTTGTCCAGGAGGAAATGCTCAGGAGAGTCAGGGCCATCAATATCTCCCTGAAAGCAGCAGCAGCTCCGGAGAACCTCTGAGAGGTTTCTCCACGGGAGAGCATTGCAGGCCCTGCTTTCCATGGAAATGAGTTCATCTGGATGCTAAACACCTCCATGAGGGCTCCGCGCATCCTGCACGGCAGCGGTGCCAAATGGAGAGAGATGAGCCTTGCTCCGAGCCAGTCTCATGGAAATGAAAGCATTTTCCATGGATTAAGGGCTCTGTGGATCCAGAACATATGTAATTTTCTCCAATGCTCCTAGGAAAGAGCCGTTCAGCTGTGTGAAATTGTGTGAAATGCTTCTGTGGAGCGGTGCTTTGTGTTGTACAACCCGAGCACGGGCCGCAGAGGCCCAGGCCGTGTGGAAATTCCCATTTGTTTCTTTTTTAAATACCTGGTTTTGCTGCCTTTGTTGATTAAATTAGTAGGAATGGTTTGTTGGATTTTGAGATGGGACATGTTTTTCTCCTGGTTGCATTTGGAAGTGGGGCAGCACAGTTTGAGCAGGTTTTTCACCATTTTTTAGAACCTGCAATATTTCACTGGGAAAAAACCTGACATTGTTTGATGCATTAAAGCATCTGTGTTAATCCACATTCTGAAAAATGGGAGGCAAACAGCAACACATCTCCTCTGTGGACTCGACAGGAGGTTTGTAGGGTTTTATTTTTTCTTAAAAACTAAAAAACATCACCACATATACGGAACAAAGAACCAAAATCAGCAAATGGCCAAGCAACAGAAATACATTCATTTCCTATAGATGCCTAAAAGACACCACTTTTTCCACAGAAAAAAAAAAATGTTCGATGATCTATCGAGGTGAGAATTAAAGAGAAATAGATGGCTGAGCTTCCTGTCTGTCATTTTCAGGCATCACTTCTCTGAGTGGGATTTATGACCCACTGACTTGCTCGTACATGGAACTAAAAATGCTGTTCAATATTTCATTTGTATTATTGGAAAATACAGGGAAAAAATATCAGCAGAGTCTTCAAATAATTATCTGGGCTCAGGCAAAATGATTCTATATGATACACAGGATTTTAAAAAGATTGCACTGAGTGATCAATGAAATTTTAAACCCCGTGGCAGATTTATAGTAAAGAGGTGCCATTCCATTTTTTTTAACAAGTTTAATAACTGAGATTGTTTTCTTGTTTTGTGATTGATTATTGTGTGAATCATCTGATGTTTTTAGTTGTGACTCATCTGACAAACTCCAAAGTCTGCTATATTTTTATCATCCGATAAAATCAATAATAAAGAATTATAATCTCGTGGACTTTAAACAGTGAAGCGACCATATTTCTTTTTATAACTTTTTTACACCATTAAAGTCACAGTGGGTTTTTTTCAGTAGCAGATAGATGTGACTGCCTTGACAGCACGTGATTTATGGACAATATTTTATAATTTTGCCATTATTTTGCTCGTCTGTGCAGGATTTGTGGCTGTTCACTGAACGGGAGAGTGGCTGATCTCTTGGATCCATGGACAGATGTGGAAATGCCTTTGATCTTGGAGACATGAGCAGCTCCCAGCTCCTGGTTCCTGGAACAGCGTGAGGACACGGCTGAAAATCACCAGGAAAAATCAGAAATTCCTGAGGAGCGGGCATTACCTGAAGGAAGATCTTTGTGCTGGATCAGATTGGTGCTCATCACCACAGGAGACTGCAGGGACATCACTCCCCTTTAAATCCTCCTGGGCATAGCCAGGGCCGTTCCCAAACCCAGGGCAGGTGTGCCTGACACACACGGAAAGAACGTTCCCAGCAGAAGGACATCCTAACAAATCCAACGGGATTTCTTCAGGCAAAACAGGAAAATGGAGAAGAAAACAAAATGCAAATTTTCTGTGAAGACGATGTATTTTCTCTCGGATTTGGAAGAAATATAATTGTGATTGTACAGCACATCCTGCACGCAATAACTGACGTTCAGAACTGGAATTAAAAGTTGTAATTCTGACCATTTAGCTGTGCTGTGTCCTGCTGTCAGGTGATGTGTGTCCGAGCTGTGCACGCTCGCTAGTGAGATGCAGGGATTTTTTTTAAACTTGTTTTCTAAGATGATAAATTAATAAGCTATCAGCTGACGACATTAGAGGAATATATTTGAGGCGTCATCCTGCTTGGCAGCCCGACACGCGGCTGAAATCACAGAACCACGGAATTGTGCAATATCCCGGCATGGAGGGGACCCCCAAGGATCATTTGTCCCCCCGGCTCTCAGGTGCTGCTGGCTCAGATCCCCCAGGACCCCCAGGTCCCTCCCCGTGGCTCCTCCCCAGCCCCTCATTCCCAGTCTATCCCTTATTCCATGTTCACACCCATACACACAAAATATATTCATGCACATGGACACAAAAACGCATTTCTTTCTCTTAATGCTCAGTGTCAGAAATAAATGAGTCTCAAGTTCCTAATTACATCATACCTTCTCTAAATGAGAAGTTTAATTTTAGTGACTGCATTTCTAAAGAACTTGTTAGCAAAAGACATCGCTGCATTAAAAAGTTTATGGGGTCGGGCTGACTCACCCCTGCAGGCCTTTTTTCCCCCTGGGTTCTTTGGGCTGTAATTTTTGAATACTGGGTTGAAGCTATAAATAGTCCATAGCTGTGAATCTACACTGGTCAGCAGACTCTTTGTATAGAGAAGTTTTGAGTTACTGCCCTTATAAATAACATTCTCTGTGATATTTTAATTCACCCAGCTGGGGCTTGATCCCTGAGTGGGCTGAGTGTGTAACTCAGAAGTGTCCCAGTGCTTCTGGAGAGCCCTTCAGGACAGAAATCTGACCAGTCCAGTCTGGCCTGGTCTTCTGTGCCTCCCAGCAGAGCTGAGGAAATGGGATGATGGCCAGAGTGCTGCTGCATTCCCAGCAGTTACTTAGCACGTCATAAAGCTGAATCAAACAGGCTCAAAAGATTCAGGGGATTGTACGGGGGTGAGATGATCTCAAAGCTCAGTGACAGAAACGTTTAAGTGTCCATGCATTGCCAAACACCCTCCGATTTTATAAAACAAAGTGACAGGGGAAGCTCATCAGACCCAGCTTTGAAAGGCCTCTGAACACTGGAGAGAAATAAACTTTTCTCTACAGCAGCCAAAGGAAATTGGAGCCCATTCTGTTGTGTTTTGTGGGCAGGAAGGTGCTGGTTCCGTAGCCTGTCTGGGTTTGCCTGCAGAGAGGGATTTTCATCCCCACGGAGCCGCTGTTCCACTTGGACAGGAGTTGCAGGCTGAAGGTTTCTCAGTGCAGTCGGTGCTCTTACAAGGAGCTCCACGTGTGTGGATGCTGAAAATTCAATGGTAACAGTTTCTTCTGCTTTTCCTAGTATTCCTGAGAAATTCTGCTTTCCCAAGTATTCTGAGCAAACAATGATGTGGTTCTTGTAAATAGTACATGAACACCTGTTCCCAAGGTCTGTTTTGGATTCAAGACACAGCGTGTTTGGGAATTGGGGTGAAAAATTTTGTCTAATGAGCTTTTTTTAACAAAATATAGATATGAGAAAATTGCAATAAAGCTCTCTCTTTCCTCTTGAGCTGGCTGTCTGTCTGTGCTGGCTCCGTGTCGCGTACAACAGCGACATACGTGCACTTCTGAAATTCCAACACCACCCCAAACCCCCTGTCTGTGGCTGCACTATTTCCATAGTTCTGTTTGGTTTTGCTGTCATCCTCTTCCCACTTCTAAATTTCCTTTTCCCTCCAGGTTTCAATGCTCCAAGTCTAACCGCAGGAAAATGTTTGCGTTGCTGACTTTGTGGAGACTCTGGATCAGTTGTTTTGTGTATATTTGTTTTAACCTCGGTGGTTTTGCCTTTGTTTTAACCTTTTTCAAGTAAACACATGTTGTTGTATTCTTATAATTCTACGAGGAAGACATTTGTTATTGGAAAAAATGGCTTTAGGTAGCAGCTGCTTGGAGCTGTTCATTATTTATTGTGTAAAAGCCTTGCTTCCTCGCCACAAGAAAAACACTTTTGTTAGTTAGGCTCCTTTTACACACTTGTCTTCTCACTGGGCTGGCATTGCAGATTTAATTAGTTTTCTTTTTTTTTGGCATTATTAAGAACAAGGGTTTTCTCTCCCTCCATCCTGGCCACCTTTCATGTCTCCACACAGGAATCAACTTTTGCTTTGATTCATTAAGAAAATGACACCACAACTGAAGGGCATTTGGAACAAAATCCTTGTTCTGAAGATGTGGAATATCCTTTCCTATAAACCTCCGCTTCTCTTTCACTCCCTTTCCTCCTCCTGAGCTCCCAGCTCCTGCAGGTAGCAATGTGCTACTCATATGCCTCTTAAATCTCTAATGTTTTCCAGGTGAGAAGAAAAGGAGAGGAAATTGCAGGTCTGTTAAAGGAAGATGTGTTGGAAAAGCCAAGGGCAAACGGGGCTGAGGGGGCCTGCAGAAAACAGGGTCAAAACATGGAAAAAGTTTCTTTTTTCCTGCTCCCAAGTGGGCCCAAGCTGGTGAGCAAATGGGGTGTTGATAAATTATTTTCAATTGCTAAAGGCTTTTTGGGGTTCAGCTCCTTAAGTTCACAGTTGAAGCTTTTTTTACACCCCAATACCAATGTCCAGCTTAAACCTGCAACTTTCTTACCCTTAATTCATGAACTCAGAATTTCCCAGAACAATGATTCAATTAGCAGGAGTGCACGTGCCCCTTCAGATGCTCAGCAAACAAAGCAGCCAGCTTATTTTCAAACAAGAAATGGGTTAACTCACCCAGCAATAAACACAATTTAAAAAACTTCAGATTCTGTAAGCCCACAGTAGAAAAGAGACTTATTTTTTTTTAGGTTTCGCAGATTTGTTATCACAGATGTTCTTAACCTAAATATATGGATATGCACAAACAAATACTGCTTAAAATATGTATAAACTTCCTTTATTTACGTCTGACACTGATTTCATCCTGACTCCAGGTTCCAGGCAGCTGGAAATGCTAACTCCAGGGCTCCCCTGCTGCTCTCCACGCCTTCCTTGGCAGCAGCAGAGCTCAGCCTGGTTTTTGGGGGTGTATCTAACGTTTTGTGGAGAAAGATGACAACTGTATTTAGGATTTTTCACCGGTGAATGGGACACTGCCCTGGCTGAGTTCACCTGGTTCCATGTGCCAACCACAAAGTGCCCCAGCCCAGGGCTGGGCAGGTGAGGAGCAACCAGCCAGAAGCAAAGGTGGGAACTGGCAGTGAAAATCCCTTTTCCTTGTCCCCAGGTGTGCTGAGAACACCCAGGTGTGCCTTGGGCAGGCTTGGGGCAGCTCTGCGGCCACTCCAGGCCACCCTTCCTGTGCCATGGCTCCTGTCAGTGCCCTGCTGCCATTCCCTGTGCCATGGCTCACTCCAGGCCACCCTTCTTCCCTGCCCAGGCTCCTGTCAGTGCCCTGCTGCCCTGCCCTGTGCCATGGCTCACTCCAGGCTCCTGTCAGTGCCCTGCTGCCATTCCCTGTGCCATGGCTCACTCCAGGCCACCCTTCCTCCCTGCCCAGGCTCCTGTCACTGCCCTGCTGCCCCTCCCTGTGCCATGGCTCACTCCAGGCCACCCTTCCTCCCTGCCCAGGCTCCTGTCAGTGCCCTGCTGCCATTCCCTGTGCCATGGCTCACTCCAGGCCACCCTTCCTCCCTGCCCAGGCTCCTGTCACTGCCCTGCTGCCCCTCCCTGTGCCATGGCTCACTCCAGGCTCCTGTCACTGCCCTGCTGCCATTCCCTGTGCCACAGCTCCTCTCTGTGCCCTGCTGCCCCTCCCTGTGCCATGGCTGTGCTAGAACAAGGGCAGGGCAGTCGGGAGCTGCGGTGGCTGAAGGGAATATTCCAAATGTCGCCATTTGTCAACATCACCTACTGGTTTTGGTTTGACCACTTCTTGTTTCTGTGCCCAACAGAAAGAGTGGGTGAACGAGTGGGTCCTGTCTCCTCTCCTCTGGCTGCAGGGAGGTTCTCAGGGTGAGGAAGTTCTCTGGGGTACAGAGGCATCTCCAGCTCGTGGCCTGTCCCCGCTAGAGGGACTGTTCATTGACATTAACGGAGCTTTCAGCCTCTTAGATACCCAGCTTTCAAATGGCTTCAGGTGGGTGCAATGAATTCCATGGTGGTTATTCAGGTGCTCAGCCTCGGGACTTGGCCGGAGGGGCAAACACGGATTCCAGCAGGAGTTTGGCTCCAATTTTGTTTGCAGATAAGGACCATCCATCTATAGATCCTATGGGGAGATGAACAAATGAGAAAAATAATAGCAGCATCTGATTAGTTTATGCTGAGATTTCAGTGCCGAAGGAAGGGGAGATAGAAGGCTCTCTCCAGATCAGATGTTACTGCACTCATTTGTTAACGAGCGTCCTTGAATGGAATTAATGAAACCTTTCATTATAGATCAATATGCTCTTTGACTGGAGAATATTATAGGTACCTATTGTATATGCTTAATTAGATTGAAATTGCTTTCACATTTCCTTTATATTCAAAAAAATCTGATCTCAGCAGTTTAAAGAAGGGAATTACAAAAGTCAGCCCCTCCGCCATGCTGCTGGAGTCAGCAAGAGACGGGAGAAAGGGAGAAACTCCTCAGGCAGCTCTCAGGTCCCAGCTTGGTGGCACTTTTGGCAGAGCTCACCAGAACTGCAGTGCATCCATGGCAAAGCCAACTGGAACTCTGTCACCGTCACCAGGAGAGGGACAGGTGTCCATTAAAGGCACCATGTTTGGACTGGGTCTATGTGATCACTGTTGAGACATCCTTGCCTTTCATATTCTGTCCAAAACCAATTTCTTGACAAAACTGCCCCCAATTAATGTGCACCGCCCTCCTTCCTCATCCACATCTCCCCAAAAACATCCTCAAGCCATCCTTTGCATGTTCCATTTCTTGGTTGTCTTTATTGCTCCTTGAATGGTCTCTCAAAACCCACTCCTAAAACACATTTTCTTAGTCCCACAGCCCTAATCTGACCAAAATGAAGCCCTTTAGTACCTCAGTGCTCCTTATTCTGCTGTGCTGTTACCTCCTGCTTTCAGCTCAGGCCCTGCGGTGTTGCTGGCTTTGTTCCTGGCTGTCCCAGACACAGCCACTGCCCTTGTTTGTCACCCTGCTCAGCACCCGGGTCCCCAGGTGTGGCCCTGGGGCTGTGTCCGTGCTGCAGCCACTGTCCCACATCCTCATGGCACACCCAGGCCTGGCCCTGGGCTCTCTGAGCTGAAATGTCAGCCCTCAACCACCCTCTGAAGAAATTCTTGTCCTTAACTCTCCAAGCCCTGGCTCTGCAGCCAGCAGGCTCCTGCGGTTCCCTGGGGCTGGCAGCGGGCAGGATCGGGGTTATTTCGCCTGGAGAAAGGAGCCTCTCTCTGCTTTGAGCTGTGACAATTCCCTGACAAGAGGTCACAGCCAGGTGAGGGTCACACTCTGCTCCCAAATAACGGGACAAGGGAAAGTGGCCTCAGGCTGCACCAGGGGAGGGTTAGTTGGCTGTTAGGGAACACTTCTTCACTGAAAGCTTTGTCAAGGGCCTGTCCAGGGAGGTGGTGACTCAACCACTCAAAGATGTGTGGATGTGGCACTTGGGGACATGGCTTGGTGGCGGACTTGGCAGTGCTGGGAGAACGGTTGGGCTTGGGGATCTTACAGGGCTTTTCCAACCTAAACAATTCAATGCCTTAGTGCTCCACTGCTCTGCTGTTCAGTGCTCCTCAGCCTCCTAAGGATGCATTGTTTATCAGCTTTCCTCCTTCCAAATTCTTTGTTTGTACAGTGGCAGCTTTTGTGCCAATTTTTTTCCCCCTTCGCCTGGAGTTATTGGCAGAGCTAATTAACCACAGAATACAAAAGCCTTGTTCTCCGGGGCCGGCTGGTGTGGTCCCCGAGCAGCTCCAGCGCTGCCTTGGGGCCTGGGGAGCGAGCAGAGGGATGGGTTCCCTGAGGATGGGCAGAATATCTCCACAAAGAGTCGCCCGGTTTATTCCAGCAGCGCCTGCAGTCCTTGTTCTGGAGGGGCCACGTGTTGCATCCTTCCTTGGATGGCCCTGGCTGTGCTCTGGGGGCTGGGGCACGGCGGATGCTGCTGGCTGAGGGGGGATTTGCAGCTCCTGGGGGCTGTGCTGCCCCGGGGTGTGGATGGGCAGGGCTCGGGGTGCTCCTCCTGCGCTCCCAGATCTCAGCCCCACCTGGGCACCGCTGCAGCTGAGGAGAGCAGCGAGAGGGGCTGAGAGAGAAAGAGTCCCCCCTCCACCTCCCGGCCTGGCCTCAGCCCTGGCTGGGAGCTGTAAGAGACCAAGATTTTTCCACATCCATAAATGCTTGAGGAACTTTGTCTTTTTTTTCCCTTTTTTTTTTTTTCCATCTGTTTTTAATTCTGGGGACATCTGCCTTCGCTGANTTTTTTTTTTTTTTTTTTGTCTTTTTTTATTCCTGGACAAATGTCTGCTGCTGACAGGGAACATGCCTGGATTGAGTATAAAACGCGGGCGCTGTCCGTGCCGCCCAGCCGAGCCCCATGTCGGTGCCGTGGGGCGGGGGCAGCCCCACGCACGGAGCTCCGGGGGGCTCGAGCCCACCCGCGCCGCCTGGGCAGCCCGGACAGACGGACAGGGAGGGGACAGACAGGGACAGGGCGCCGGCAGCACAGGATGGGGGTCCCCAGCCCCCTGGCAGCCGTGCCCGTGGGTGCCTGCGGGACCGAGGGGGTGCAGAACGCCCCGCGGGGAGGGGACCCCCTGGCCGGGCACGGGGAGAGGCTGCCCCGCGCCCCTTCCCCACCTCGCTTCGCCCCTCCATCCCCGGCTTCTCCCCGCGGGCATCAGCGCAGCGCCAGCGCCGGGGCCCTGCGGGAGGGCAGGGCCGGGGGGCTGCGCTCCCCCTGGGCTGGGGGGAAGGGAGAGGAACGGCGAGACGAAGCAACAGCCTCCAGCTCTTCCCTTCCTCTAATCTTGCTTCACTCCCCTTGCTCCCTCTCCCTCCCTCTCCCCTTTCCCCTCCCTCCCTCTTTCTAATTCCTGCCACTAGCTCGGAGCCTCATTCAGCAGCCGCTGCCGCTGGAGTGTAATAGGCTGAGGATGCTGCTGAGCCGGCTCCGCGGCCACTCGTGAATGGGACTTGCCTCGTCTCCCTCCCCCGCAGGCGGCCAGGGGACCCCGCAGGAGCGCAGGTGAGCGCGGGGAGCCGCGGCCGGAGCGCGGGGGGCAGCGGGGAGCCCCGCCGGGGGACAGGGGCAGCGGGGGAAGGAAGGCGGGGGCTGAGCGCCCCGGCAGCTCAGGAAGGGGGTGCTGGGGACCCCCGAAGTTGTCGGGGCCGGGCAGGTGTGCGGAGCGGGGCCGGGAGCTCTGCGGGCGCTGCGGCGGCCGCGGGGCCCCCGGGGCGCGCTCGGCTCTCCGGAGGGAGAAGGGGAACGCGCTGGCAGACGCTGCCTTGTATTTTTTTTATTTCTTTTTTTTTTTCCTTCCTTTCAGTTCTTGCTCGGGGGCGGGGAGGGGGAGGGCGAGCGTTTGGCCGTTTTAAAATGTTCCTCCGGAGGAGCAGATGCCGAAAGCCCCGAACTGAAAATCTTCCGCTCGCGCCGTAGCTCCCAGGCACGAAATGGATATGCAGGAATTAGGAGTGCATGAAATGAAGGCTACTCCAGCCAGAATGAGAAAGACTTTGATTTATACCCCTTTCCCCCCCGTCCTCTATTTATTTATTTAATTATTTCGCTGGCTTTCAGACGCATTACTATTCACAAGGTACCAAAATGGTATCTGTCTCCAGCACGGGCTAGTCCAAAAAGCCTGCGACTCCTGGGTGATGCATGCAGAAGCACATCCCCAAGAAGGGTAAAATAGATCAGGCTGCGGGTCCCCATAAATACCATTAAGTTTAGAATAAAAGTGCTTCCTGTGCAGCCCTCCGGGAGCACATATACCAGTCTGACATCATGATACAAATGCCTCTGCCTCCTATAGAAGTCCCCCTTTATTGTCTACTCTTTTAAATATTCATTTGGTGAGCGGAGAACCAGTATATGCTGGGAGAGCTGCTTTGTACCGCTGCTGCAAAGGACAGAGCGGCTGTGTAACACTGTATTTACCTACCCAGATATCTGTGACAAAGGAACCTCTTTAGCAAATGAGGTCACTAATTCAGAAATTGGCCCTTGATGAGGAGAATGCTCATTTCTTTTTCACGTTCCAATTGCTAGCAACTCCCTGGGAAAGACTTTCTTCCTGTTGATTTGTGATGGTGATACGCTCAGATTCGCAGGCTCCGTGCCTCTCCGTTAAGAAATGAAATGTTTTGCATTATTTACTAATGGAACTGTTGAATAGGAGAGGCACCGCGAGGCTCGGGGGCAGGGAAGCACGCACTCAGGCGCTGCTGGGTGTCCATCTCTTCCCCATCCCTCTCTCTCCCGCCTGCCTCTATGTTTCCAAAGTCTGTGTGATTCTCCAGGTATTACCTTGTTCTCTCTCCGCTGCCTAGCGGATCCCTATGAATAAATCGCCTTTCGGCGTAGAACTCCTGCAATAATTAATCCGACATCTGCCTCAGTCAGGTCCGTCCGCCGGGGCTGGGAACACAAATCGCTGCTTGTGCCGGCTGCTCTGGCGGGTTTGTTGGGCAGAGATGCGTGGCCGTGGAGCTGCAGATGTTGGCTCAGGGGCAGCGGATCCTGCGCCCGGGAGAGGGGCAGTGCCAGCGGGGGGACCGCGAGCAGAGGGTCGGGTTTGATCTTTGTACCCCGACACACGAGGCGTCCCTTGAGCACATTTCTGGGTCTAGAAAAGTCTCTGCTCTAGAAAACACAAGTTCCTGGCTGCCGTTCCAAAGAGGTTCTCCTGCCTCTTGCAGAGGAACAAAATGAAGTTGCAGAACTAAGAACAAGCTCTTCAGCAACAGAATTGGAAATCCTTTAGGAAAATTTTACCTAAAGGACATCTTTCTTTGCCAGGCTCTTGTTCTTAGGCCTTGGAATAGGATTTTTTAATAATTTTTTTTTTCTTTTCACCTCAGCCTTGCACATCAGAGAATGAGCTTGGACGGAGCATGCTATTTATAGGCTACATCAGCTTTAACTTTGCTACAATTATAAGGGTTGCCTGTCTAAAAAAATCACTAGGAAGTAGACTACTTCATTAGCAGGAATGCTGCTACCACAGGACATGCCAAGGGATGAGATAAATCATTGCAATTTATCAGCAGCACTTTCAGAGGAAAATATGGATAGAAATGGTTGATTGAGAGATAGGACAGCTAAATTAATTTTTTGTCTGCATAACAATATGGGGAAACGGCAAAGATTGGAGTGATTTCTGTGATTTATCTGATAAAATGCTTTCAAGTGTATCATGTGATTTCAGCTTCAATTAATATGCTATTCTGACAACATCTGACATCTTTAATTTAGTGTGAGGAACATATGTGAAGTTCAGAGTTACAGTAGACTGAGACTAACATTCCTTTTTTCTGCAACTGCTGTAGCATAACAGCCCAACTTGACAAACAAACCTTGGAGTGAGGACAATTCCACAATAGAAGCTATTTCTAGCTCAGACATCACAGAAATTTCAAGTCATCTCACACTTAAAAGTAGCCTCTCTTCCTTCTGCTGAACCCCCTGAGTGAATTTTGAATCCATTTTGTGAGCTGGATGTTGAGCGGAATATCTTCAGTGTGTGAGAAGCAGAGGTCTCATCTGGAATCAATTAATTTGAAACAGTTTAGCACCACACTTCCTGCACTTTGTGTGTGTGTGCGTCTGAGCTCTTCCACCCGCACTTTAAGCTGAAATCTGTCTGTAATTTCCTACCCAGACCCATTTTTGTGTTTTTAACGGCACTTCAGCTTTCATTGTTTCATTCTTGGGGCTAGCCCAAGGGTTGGGGACAGGAATAAGAAGATGGCCATTGATTTAGATGGCGGTTGGGTCAGGCTCTGTCTGGGTGAATTCAGAGGACTTTATGGTCGTGTTGTGCCATCTCTACATTTTGGTGTCCGGTCCGTTCTCTCATTCCGGGCCGGGAGCGCTGTAGCTTTGGACCTGCTTTGATCCACGCTGGGCATGGAGTAAAACTCCTCCGTGGTATTTTGGGAGGGAATGCAGCAGTCCTGTGCTGTGCTTCGATGCCGAGGACCCTCAGACTGTGAGCTGAGCGATCCGCCGAGTGCATGATCCCCGCGGGGGAGGAGGGGTCGGGTCCCTGCGGCTGCTCCGAGGGGCCGGCGGCTGCCGGGGCTGCGGTGCGGCGGGCGGGCAGCAGAGGGCAGTGCTGGCCCGCGCTGCTCCCGGAGCCATTCCCGGCCGTGTCCGCACCGGGAGCATCCCGCGGGATGCGGGGCTGTGCCTGCACCGGGAGCATCCCGCACCGGGAGCATCCCGGGGGATGCGGGGCTGTGCCTGCACCGGGAGCATCCCGCAGCGAGAGCATCCCGCGGGATGCGGGGCTGGACCCGGAGCCATTCCCGGCTGTCCCCGTACCGGGAGCATCCTACGGGGTGCGGGGCTGGACCCGCCGTGCTGATCCCGGCTCTGACCCCGTCCCGGGAGCATCCCGCGGGCTGCGGGCCCGGCCCCACCGGGATCAGGCCCCGCCGGGCTCAGGCTCCGCTCCCCGGGCTGCACCAGCCCTGCAGCCGCTGCAGCGCCTCACCTGCGGCGGCGCGGCGCCGTCTCGGCTCTGGCGGAGGAGTTTTTTGGGCTGCCGGCAGCCCGGCTCGCCTGCAGCCAGGCTGACTCCACAGCTGGAGGCTGGGTGTGGAATAACAGCGCGGGCCCCCTCTTGGAAGGGTTTTTTTGCTCTCTCTTTCTTCCCTTTTCAAAGGCGGTGTCGGTTCATGCCATGCCAAGGGTTTAAAGACGGGGAAAAAATGATCCAGCGAAACGGAATGTATTTCTTTCAGATATGTTATCGGCTCTGAGAGATCTTGTAAAGCCATTCTGGATAGGAGAGAAAAAAAAAAAGACATATTAGGCCAAATTGGTCTAGTTTTATCTGTGCACATCCAGGTCAGTGGAGCTTAGAGCTGAAGGACTGAGAAAAGTAGCTTGGGCCAAATCACTTCCGTGTACCCTGCAGCACCCTGGAATACAAAAGCTGTTGTTGCTACCCATAGAATCATGGAACGGTTTGGGTTGGAAGGGACCTTAAAGCCCATTTCTCTCCTCCCCCTGCCATGGGCAAGGCACACCCTGCACTGTCCTAGGCTGCTCCAAAGCCCATCCAGGCTGGATGCTGACCAGCAAGGACGTACATGACCCTATAGATGAGAAGTGGCTGCAGGCATAGAAAGAGGCTCGTTCCACCTGCCTGCTCCTGGTGTTCTTGTCTAGACACCACTTTGGAGCGTTGCCACCACCTGGATCTTTGATTTGGCTCAGACCAAGCATGTTCCTGTGTCTGAGAAGGATACACCGTGAACAGCAGAGTGCAGAACTCCACGGTGCTGCAGAACATCCGCTGGGTGCAGCCGGAGTAGTTCATTAACGCACCTAATCCGAGTTCTTGGCTGCGACTTTGATGCCAAGCCCAGGCAATACAGTGCCCTGGTGGCTGCACGGTTTGCTGTGACCGGCCTGAGAGAGACTGTTAATTAATTAATTAAGAATTATCTCAGAGGAACAACCCTTGGAGAGAGCGGGAGCGGCTCCCGCACAGGGACACCTGGCAGTGCCCATCGTGCGTGCCCAGGGCAGGGAACATCCCCTCAACTGCTCCCTGGGCTCGGCTGGGGGGAAACTCGGAGCTGCCAGCGCTGTCCAAAGCCCTCCGAGAGCCTTCGGCAGGCTGGGACATCAGCGGGGACATTAACGGGACATTAACGGGACATTAGCGCTGCCTCGCCAGCCCGCAGGAATTCCGAGGCACGGCCGTGGAGCCGCCAGCCGTGCTGCTGAGCAGTGCCCGGGGGAAGGTGACATTATGGCTCATTGCGCCTGACAAAGGCGTCAGGGCTCCTGCCACAGCCGCTTGGGTGGCGCGGTGGCTCCCAGGCATCCCCGTCCCACCGAGCTCCGCTGGCTCCTGCAGCCGTAATTTAGCTCCTCGGTTTTAAAGTGCTGGCTTAAGCGAATTCTAAGGGCTTTTTGTGTGTGTGGTTGGTCGGTTGTTGTTTTTTCCTTCGAAGTTTGGCAGAGAGTGAGAGCCCTCTCCCTTCTGAATCAGCAAGAGTTCATCAGAATCCTTAATTGGAATGCAATGGCAGGCAGAGTTGGAGTAGTAGAAATCAATGGAAATGGATTAAAAGAAAAGGACCGAGTAACTGAATGTAAAAGAGGAGCCAGGATTTTCCAGAGTGATTGGTGAACGGTGCGGCAAGAGGTTTCCAAACAGAATTCATTATTATAATGATGATTTAATTGCTCATCAACAGGTAGACTATAGCCGCATTATGGATACACTGCCATAAACTGTGGATCGTGTGGTATTATAACGCAGACAAAACTGAACAGGACTTTGCTGTGTGGATGTCAGCCGCAGGAAATGCCCATCTAGACAGTAATTACAATTAAGGAGTCATTAATTGTGTTCATGCAGACTGACACTGTTGCCATGAGCCCCCGGTGATGCTGCGAGGACACCGCCCGTGCCGGGGAGAGCTGAGCAGGGGGATTGTCCTCAATAACCCCCGGAAACGCAGGATTTTTGTGTTCAGGAGCATCACAGCACCAAGCATTTCACTGCCCTGTCCTTGGGCAGGGTGACCAGTGCAGGTTTGGGTGCCCTGTGAGCAGCCCAGCTGGCCCTGAGCCGGGCTCAGGTCTGTCCTGGATCCCTCCCTCCAACTGGGACAGGCAGAGCTGTGCTGTGCCCTCTCACAGCCCAAACCGGGACAGGCAGAGCTGTGCTGTGCCCTCTCACAGCCCCAGAAGGACAGGCAGATCTGCGCTGTGCCCTCTCACAGCCCAAACCGGGACAGGCAGAGCTGTGCTGTGCCCTCTCACAGCCCCAGAAGGACAGGCAGAGCTGTGCTGTGCCCTCTCACAGCCCCAGAAGGACAGGCAGAGCTGTGCTGTGCCCTCTCACAGCCCCAGACGGGCAGGGAGAGCTGTGCTCCGCCCTCTCNGGACAGGCAGAGCTGTGCTGTGCCCTCTCACAGCCCCAGAAGGACAGGCAGAGCTGTGCTGTGCCCTCTCACAGCCCCAGAACGACAGGCAGAGCTGTGCCCTCTCACAGCCCCAGCCGGGACAGGCAGAGTTGTGCTGTGCCCTCTCACAGCCCAAACCGGGACAGGCAGAGCTGTGCTGTGCCCTCTCACAGCCCCAGAAGGACAGGCAGAGCTGTGCTGTGCCCTCTCACAGCCCAAACCGGGACAGGCAGAGCTGTGCTGTGCCCTCTCACAGCCCCAGCCGGGACAGGCAGAGCTGTGCTGTGCCCTCTCACAGCCCAAACCGGGACAGGCAGAGCTGTGCCCTCTCACAGCCCCGTTCCTCTCCTCGGGAGCCCCTCGGTGCCCAGCCCGGGCCTGCTGGGCAGCCAAAATCTCCCGGAACTCGCTGCCAATCCCATTGAAGGGCTGCTGCTCCTGCCCCACATTTCAGTGCCCTTCCTTTTTTTACACCAGACGTTCCAAGTGAGGGAGGTACATTTGAGGTTAAACTGCTGCCATATAAACTCTGGTTCAACATAATTCTGCTCCCAGTGAGGCTGCTGATAGATACTTTTAAATAAAATCAAACTTCAGAAACACATTAATTGGTCTCAGTGGTTAAGTTAAATAGTTAAATACATGCATACATATCATGCTGCCAGGGCGAAGTCATTAGTTCAGTGGAAAGCAGAAATGATGGCTCTATTGGAATCAGGAGACTAAACCCTATTTCCATTAATGCTAACTGTTTTATTAATACATGCATGTGTCGGCATTAAGTCATAAATTTAAATGGTCTGTCCCTTCTTGATTTAAAGTCATTATCTCACAGATCTTGGCTGCTGAATGAATAACTCTTACTCCTTTCATCTTTTATCAGCTAAGTTGTGTTTTCTTTTATATATATGTATATATAGACATTGCCAGGCAAACAAATAGAGCTTGTGCAAAGCTGGCTGGCATTTGAACCACAAATAAATGTATTTTCATTGCCCAAGGCAAATACCTGTAACTGTGCCAGCCCCCAGGCAAGGATTCCCAGACCCTTTTAGAGTCACGGACCTGCCTGCACCTTACCTGCACTTTGTACCCTCCTTTATGGGGGTGACTGGAAAACTTGGGTGGAAGCAACAGGAAAATTTGCAACCTTCATATTGCCCAAGGAAAATATCATCCAAAAAGTTTATCCCTCATTTTTGGAGACAGTTTGATTTGATAAAAAGAGAGATCCTGAGGCAAAGGATCTTTTGGGGTTGGGGTTTGGGACTTTGAGTGGCGTTTAGAAATGGAGATTGGTCTCCTTAGAAGTGGAAAATGCACTTGGAATGTTGGGATTCAATTCCAGGATTCAATCTCATCCTCTTCAGAGCACTTCTCCCTGCAGAGAGCTGACCCCACACGCACTGGTGCTGGTAAATATTTCCAATCATCACACAGTTCATGGTAAATCACCATTCCAAGGGAGGTTTTAGTGCGTTTCTCCCTTTCAGGCAGCTCCTGGAATGGCTGGGAGCTGTTTCCCAGGAAGGAGCAGAGTCAGAGCAGCTGAATGCTGCCAGGGCAGCTCCGTGCATGCAGGGCACTGACCAAACCCTCCCCTTGCAGCTTCCCCAGCCACAGGGACCTGAGAACTGCTCCAGCTTTCACCCAGTGCACACCCTGAACAGATATTTTTGGAGATGTTGCCTCCTTCCCGTCCTCTTTCAGCACATTTTCCATGCCATTGAAATTCCAGAGCAGGTCTTCAATGTTTCACATCAGTGAAAAGTCACTGTTCATGCACAGTTTCAAACCCAATTTCTCCAGACGTAAGAGGTTCCAAAATTCTGAAAAGCAGCTGAATAATAATTTTACTCGGGGCTCTGATTCAAATAGAAAATTTTGTCCACTGCTGATTGTTGCCTTTTTATTTGTTACTGTTCCAATTATAGCTGGTATAGCTGGGAGAATATGGCTGATTAGTATGCATTTCAATTCTTTTTAGCACGGTGGCAATTTCCATCGCATTTCTTTCTCTAAAGCCAGAAGAAAACATAGCAGGCAGTGGCATTTGCATGCAAACAATTTGTCATTTCCATACAAAAGGGCTGATTAGGGAGCAATACATGGGGCTGCAGGTCAGACAGGGTGGTCACAATTGTTCTTTCTGCCCTTAAAATCATGGATTTTGTGATATTTGTATGAAAAAAAGCATCATCAATTCATTAGGTTCATGTTTCAAGTATTGAGTTATAAAACCTCTTCGAGATCTCTGGTTTTCTGGGGAGCTTTGGCTGCAGCCCTGGGAGTGAAACTGGTTTTAGCTGATCCCTCCCTCAGTGCTGCAGGTCACTGGACACACGAAGCTGATTTGGGGGATTCAGAGCTATTTGGGGGGGGTCTGCATGGCCTGGGCCAGCACAAACCAGGTGCAGCACTCAGGGTCGGTATCTCTCGGCCCCTGGAGCTGTGCCTGTGCTCCTGGACTGGGGTCGGTGTCTCTGGGCACTCAGGGTGGGTGTCTCTGGGCCCTGGAGCTGTGTCTTGGTTGCTCCTGGGCTTGGGTCAATGTCTCTGGGCCCTGGAGCTGTGCCTGTGCTCCTGGACTGGGGTTGGTGTCTCTGGGCACTCAGGGTCGGTGTCTCTGGGCACTCAGGGTTGGTGTCTCTGGGCACTCAGGGTGGGTGTCTCTGGGCACTCAGGGTTGGTGTCTCTGGGCCCTGGAGCTGTTCCTGTGCTCCTGGACTGGGGTTGGTGTCTCTGGGCACTCAGAGTCGGTGTCTCTGGGCACTCAGGGTTGGTGTCTCCGGGCACTCAGCGTTGGTGTCTCCGGGCTCTCGGAGCCTTTGGTGCTCCTGGGCTTGGCTCGGGCTCTCCCCGCTTCCTGCAGCTCCAGCTGAGGTTGCTGACCCTGCTGAAGGGTGGAGGAGATTCCTTGGCCCTGGGTTTATCAGGTCCTGCTCTCCCTCTGCAGCAGCAAATCCGATATTCAGAGCACATTTCACCTCCAGATTCCCACTTTGCAGTGCAAGCTTCGCTCTGCTCTCCCATAACCTCACCTTTGGCAGGTACAGGGACCCTGCTGACCTTTCTTGTTCATTTTCATATTTCTCCTTTGCTCAGCCATCTCCACCTGTGTTCATATTCCTCTCAGCTTCCTTGGCTCAGGCTCATCCAACATCTCCCTTCTCTGACCCTTCCTGCTCCCTGAGTTAGGCGAGGTTTGCATGTCCAGCCTGCAGGGCAGTCACACCCCTCACTCCGAGCTTGGAGCTGATGTCCAGTGACCTCCTGCTGACCTTATCTCACTTTCTGGATCCAACAGCAGAAGCTCATTTTTCTGTGTATTTCTCTCAGTATATGTCAATGTGAAATTAATTCTCAGTGCGTTCAATGACTCCAATAATTATTTACTTTATGACAAAGAAAACTCCACGATTAAATGAGGCAACAGAGGGGGATTTGGGGAATACTTGAGCACTCTCCTGAGAGAGGAGATGGGAACCCAGCCCCGCTGCCTCACTGGAAATGTACAATATGCAGATGTCACATGGAACTAGGACGTGGAAAGGCAGCACGGGGATTCACTCCAGGCTGCACTGAGGTGCTGTCATTCCAGAGCATCACAAATTACCCAGTGGCCGCTGGCTTGGGCTTTCAAGGAGCAGTCAGAACACATGAGGAAAATCAAAAGTCAAAAGTCAAATTGCTGATTTTTTTTTCTCATTGACATTGAGTTCCACCTTATTGTGCCCTTCAGTGTGGATTTGTGCTTTTGGAAGGCACGCGGAATGCCCACCTTGGTTAATTCATGCTCAGAGCTTTGCTGTTGTGGTTAGCAGTCTTTTAAAATAATTTTTTTATAAGCAGGCGAGTTTAAACTGATGTTTGTCTGAATTTGTACTTTACTGGTAAAATTCAGACTGGTGAAGCTGATCCAAAGCAGGGAAATGGTGCTGGAGCCCCTGGGGTCACTGGTTGGCACTGGGATTATTGGTCAGCACCTCGAGGTGGCATTTCAGGGAGTTTTAGTGGTTACACTTGATTTTGTCCTCTCTATTTTTTTTTTTTTACATTAATCACCATTTAGTCTGAAATGTAAAAGTGATCAATCCCTGAGAAACATCTATTTTCGAGTTTTTAGACCTGAGGGAATTGGGAGGGGTAGGAATTCTGTGAAGCTTCTGAACCCACCTCTGAATCAGTGAAAGAAACAAAATGAAACCACTTTGATATTCTATTCCATACCCCAAGAAATGCTTATTACAAAAGTGCACATCTTAAAAGAAACAAACAAAGGTTTTGACATTCATTTCATTTGCGTCATACAAATTCTCAAACACTGATTTTGTGTTGGAGTTTCGGTGGAGTTGTGCATCCCGGGGCTCAGCCAGGTTTGGGTTAGGAATGCTCCCCATGCACCATCAAAGGGACAGAATTGCACTGAGATTTGTGTAATTATCCAAATTAATAGTAGAACGAGGAGTGAGTTGGGCTGAAATAACCAAGTCTGCAGAGGAAGTGCCAGCTCTGAACTTCACCAAGGTTTGACAGGTGCTCGTTGTTGTGACCTTGGCTCTTTTAGGATGAGCTGGAGGTCAGGGAGGGTGCTCCTGGAATTTCTGCCTCCCTGGGATCCAGGCTGTGCCCACGTCTCCCATCACGGATGGGCTGGGGGCAGTGCTGTGTTTTGGTCACAGAGCTGTGAAATCCTGCCCCTGACTGTTCCCAAACCAGTGTGGGGAGCAGCTCAGCCTTTGTGGCGTTTCCCTTCAAAAATAAGTGACCCACAAAGTAATTGCTTGGAAGTTGTACATTATAAGAGAGCTACCAAAACTCAGGACTTTTTACTTCTATTTACTTTTTTTTTCCAAAAAATTTACAGAAGGTCATTGATACTTTTTAAAGAAAATAACATAAATGAAATTAATCATGTGTACAAAAGACTTTTCCAGTGGTATTTAATCATTTTGCCTACTGGAGGGGAGAAGGAGGATGGTTTTGCCTAGAGGTATTTCCCATCTGGAAATAACATCCATTTTTACTAGAAATGAAATCACTCCAAACAAACTGGAGCAAAGCTCGTGCTTTAACTGTTTCCGCGTTCTTTAAAGCAGGCTATATTTAACCCATGAGTGCCTAGGGCGTTTCATTACTCTGAGTTAATGAATGCTAATTGCTTGTTGGGTTCGAGACCAGCAGCTCCTCCTTTAACGCTTGTCAGGGGTGTGTGTTACACGGAGCGCTTGCTCAGAGAGGAGGGTTTCCCATTTCCCATGGCAGTGATGTGTGCAGCTCCTTTGGCTTCATGGAAAACACACAGAATTGTGCCTGCATTCCCTTCTTTTCTCATTCTTACCAACTCATTATCCACATTTCCCCTCTGGGCTTTACAGCAGAGGCCCCAAGTTTTATTTCCCAACAAATCAGAAACGTCCCAACTTTTTAATAACTCACTGAGCATTTTAAATGTAAACACGGGAATTTCCAGCTACATCTTTGTGCCCCACAATAATTTTCCTGTTATTTAGGGGAAGTTCACTGTGCTCTTTGCAGCCTGTGTCCCTGTGAACTGGGGTGGCACAGGGATCCTTCCCCAGCTGTGCCCCGAAGGACAGGTGCCTTTCTGCAGTGGCCGAGACCAGAAAAAGTCCTGTTCAGAGCTGTTTTTCCCCCATCTCGGCAGTCTGGTGAGGTCATTTCCATAATCCACGGAACTGCTGCTAAAATTAGGGGTGTATCTGTGGCTGTGCTGCTGGAGCTGGGTAGGGAGCTGAGGGAGAGATCTCTGTATATTAATTACGCCTTCTAATTATGTCCTTTTAGTACCCTTCTCATGTCCCGAAAGAACCTTGGAGTGAATGAAGAGGAGCCTAATTCCTCATTTATGGGGAGGAATTCTCTCAGTAATCATACTGAGAATGGCAAATCAGCTGAGAGCACAGAGTCTGCATTGACTGCGGCTCCTGCTTTCCTGCAGGCAGCACCAGCAGGGCTTTGGCTGGGTCACGGCCCAGATGAATCCATCCAGGTGCTTGCACTGGGGAGAGGGAAGGCTCAAATCTGCCCAGCTCTCCTGTAGGAGGAGTGTTCTCCCACCTGACTAGAGGAGTCCCTGCCCACTCATTTTTGTTTTGGGGGAAATATTGGGAAAGAATGGGAGTGATGAAAGTCTTGTAGTGCCAAGGCAAACCCCTTTGCTCCTCAGCAGCATTTTTATGTCTCAGTGTTGTGCCATCCAAAGAGCAGCTCCCAAGGATTAATTTTAAGGCAGGATAACTTGGCTGGGAAATAATTTCAGTTTGTTTAAAGGGCAGAGGTTCAGCCTTTCCATGAGTGTGTGGTACAGGGATCCTCCCGGACCCGCTGTTCCAGACGTGCTCCCAAGGGACCAGCATTCCCAAATGATGCTCTGGGGCTCCCTTTGGAATGCCAGAACGGTGCCTGCAGTCTGCTGCTGGTGCCAAAAGGGTTAAAGCCCATGTGGGCCGGTTGTCTGCGTGGAGTGGAGCTTCAAACAGCCACGTTCCACATCAAACAGGGACTGCAGCAACCCCTTGATCAAAGCTCAGGTAATTTAATTATTTGCCTTCATGAATCAAGGGGTCCTTGAACACGCTCGGGATGCCTGGATGGTAGAATATGGGAAATTTATTGTTTCACTCCTTCTAATATTCCAACATCAAAAGGAGCCTTTTCCTATAAACAAAGCAGCATGAAGTCAAAGAATTCGAGCAAGAGCTAATGTGGAGAGGCTCAGCTTTGTAAGGTCTTCGAGAGCTGGAACTGCAGATGATTCCTGCGGGGTGAGATGTTTTTGTGTCTGTTTCGTGTAAGAAAACCTCTGTCCCAAGCTGCAGTGCTCAGCCCTTGCTCCTGTGTGCTCACTCGGCTGCAGTTGTTTGCACTGTCTCTCAGTTTGGGGTGATGGCTCTCGGTTTTGGGTGATGTCTCTCGGTTTTGGGTGATGTTTCTCAGTTTGGGGTGATGTTTCTCAGTTTGGGGTGATGTTTCCCAGTTTTGGGTGATGTTTGTCAGATTGGGGTGATGTTTCTCAGTTTGGGGTGATGTTTCCCAGTTTTGGGTGATGTTTCCCAGTTTGGGGTGATGTTTCTCAGATTGGGGTGATGTTTCCCAGTTTTGGGTGACGTTTTGCATTTTGGGTGATGTTTCTCAGTTTGGGGTGATGTTTCCCAGTTTTGGGTGATGTTTCTCAGTTTTGGGTGATGTTTCTCAGTTTTGGGTGATGTTTCACGTTTTGGGTGATGTCTCTCAGATTTGGGTGATGTTTCTCAGTTTGGGGTGATGTTTCTCAGATTGGGGTGATGTTTCCCAGTTTTGGGTGATGTTTCACATTTTGGGTGATGTTTCACATTTTGGGTGATGTTTTGCATTTTGGGTGATGTTTCACGTTTTGGGTGATGTTTCTCAGTTTTGGGTGATGTTTCTCAGATTGGGGTGATGTTTCCCAGTTTTGGGTGATGTTTCCCAGTTTTGGGTCGCAGGTCTCCGCTTGCCAAGCTCTGAGTGGCTCTCTGACCGTGTCACGCTTGGAGATTCTAATTAGCACGGCGCAATTAGAGCGGGGACCCCTTGTGCGGGGGAGGCGGCTCCCGCAGCATCCCTGGCCAGGAGCTGGGATAAATTCCAGGAGGGAGGGAAGGGGAGGGAAGCTGGGGAGCGGAGCTCCATCCCCAGCGCTCCCTGCGCCCCTCTCCAGCTCCAAACCCATGGAGCAACAATGGATTGGCTTTTTTAGAACCCCGGCCGCAGCAGGGCAGGCTGTGCTGGCACCAGAAGGGATCCTCAGCCGGCAGAACTTCACATTTCTTCATTTCTGGGAGAGATGAATTCCTCCGTCTCTTTCCCTTTTCATTTTTGCATTCGCTTTTCTCCGGCTGCCAAATTTCCTTTCACAGCTGGGGCCTGAGCCCTGGTTTTTTGCCTTGTTCATGGAGCACACATAAAATACTAGAGTTTCGTGTGGTAAGTGCCAGCCTCGGTGTTGTGTTGTGTGTTGACGTGTCAGTTCTGCAGGAAAGCTCTCTCCTTGCTGGGCTGGGCTGGTTTTGGCTGTGTTTGATTCGCAACCCGCACCAGTCCTGCGTGTGAAGCTGCTGCTGCAGGCACCGAGATGTCTCTGTGCTTCCTCACGTCTTAGCAGGAGGAAAAATAAATTAGCGGGAGACAAATCAGCAGAGAAGGGAAATAAATGCAGTCACTCCGTGCGGTGGCAAACATTTCAGAGAATGATACAAAAGTTACCAGAAAATAAACCAGTGGCTCCTTCCACCTGCTCCTATTTACCTGTGAGGTAACAGCCACACATTTCTAACGCTGCAGATCCTTTTGCAAAGGAAAATTTTTTTTCCTTAAAAATGCGATGGCAATTTTTTAGAGAAAGGGCTGCAAAGTGCAAAATGAGGATGAATAAACTACTTAATGATTTTATGGGACCCGGTGAATAATTAAGATAGCAATGCAGTGTTCTGCAGCTCACTGGTGAGGAGCTCCGTGGAGTATTTTGTGTAAATGGTGAGGGGATGCTTGGAGAGCTGCTCGGTGTAAAGGAGGTGTAACCTTCACCTATTGATTAACTGTGGACAGCTCTATCAGCTCTGTGCATCACAGCTCCTCACAGATCACAGAATTCCATCAGCTCTGCTCAGTTTTAGAGACCTTCCAAACTCCTACAACAAAACCCAGGCAACTCTTACTGGAAGAACGTTTTGTTTGAAATGATAAGCAAGGTCTTTCAGGCTTAAAAGTTCCCTGTCCCCGTTAAAGAAACTAAAAAGTCAGACTCAATGGTTTTAAACGTTTCCATGAACTAGACATGGTCATTTCATCGCCAGGTGAGAAGCCCATTCCTTATTTTCCCTGGAGTCAGCCAGCAGGAAGGTGATGATTTCGCTCAGGGGGAAGTTGCTTGGGTAGGATTTCTAGCAGATTTCCAGGACAGCGAGGCAGAATTGCCTAAAAGTTTTCCAGGCCGGCTTGGATGGGGCTTGGAGCAACCTGGGATAGTGGAAGGGGGTGATTTTGAGGATCCTTTCCAACCCAAACCATTCCATGATCCTGCAGGAGAACGCTCAGCCCTGCTGAATGCCCACCACAGATTTCCTGTGAGTTCCCTGGTGCCAGCAGGGGTTTGTGGGAGCCTCAGTGGTGGCCCAGGAGCTCAGAGATTCCGTGGGCAGTGCTGATGGAGTGGCAGAGCCCGGGCCGGGCCCTTAGCAGGGCAGGAGGAATTGATTAGCAATATCACACTTCATTAACGCCGCGCTCCCTCAATCACCGTAATTGTGCCTCGGCCCCTAGAACATCAAGCGGAGCAGGGTTTGTTTCAACCAAATCAATCTAATGCGTTGGAATTTACATAATTTCCTCTCGTTTCGTTTATGGAGCAGCAGGAATTTTAATTTGCATTGTCTGTATAGTCTATAATCAAAGTGTTAAGAGCACAAGGTTTATTCATTATGTATGGCATGCGGTGACAAATTTGCATAATGGGCCACGTCTTGCTGAAATATTCCTGCTTTCCCCACACCCACCTTGGCAACTTTGGCTATAACTGATTTTCTGCAAACCTGGTAATCCAATTGCACGAGACTCGGAGTCCCTTGGAATATTTATGGAGGAGAAGTATCCCTAGAAAAATTAAGAAGTGGATAAAATATCCTACTGAAAGAGGAGAAGGGCTAAGGGAAAGCCTTGAAAACTGGGCTGGGTTTCTTGATTTCAGGAGAAAGTTGCTAAAAAGCCGCTGTTGCTGTGGAGTGAAGGTGAACACTGACAGATTGAATGGAAAGGTGCTTTTTGTGTTTATTTAGTGGCAATCACTACAAAGACTCTTTTCTATGAAAATGTTCAGGACTAAGTTGGGGACTAAAAAGCCATTAAGCAATTAAGGTGCTGTAAATGAAAACCCCCATCACACTGCTGTGTGCCAAGGCCAACATTTGCTTTATGAAAATGAAGTGCTTAGCACAATTTGATTTTTTTTGATAGAAGCTTATTATATTTTAGCAAAGAGAGGGAAGAAATGGCAGGAGCTAAAAATATTATCTAAATGGGGGATGTAAAGCATCCTTTGGTTTGGATAATTTTGAGGATCCTTTCCAACCTCAGGATAATATTTATCATTTTCTCAGAGGATAATATTTATCATTAAATCTTCAGCTGCTGAGTTTTGGATGTGGCACGGTCTCATTCTCCCTGCTGCTGCCCAAGGATAGACTAAAACATAGGGATGTACATTTATTTTTATTATATCCAGATATTTTCCCGATCCGAGAGCATAAACAAATATCTTCTATGTACCAACATGTAGAGAAATTCGGGTAGTACAAGAGTTATCTGCCTTTGATCAAAGGCAGCTCCTGGCAGAAAGGCAGAATATCTGGAGATGTTGACAGGCACGCTCTTTGGCAGCCACACGGACAGGTGTTCCGCTGCTTTAAGGAGACATTCACGCGGGTAATTTCATCAATGCATCCTCCAGCCCCTCCTGGGAGGTGAAGAGTTGAAAGCTCCCAGAGTTTATTGTATTATTTTAGCCCCTGCTAAGAAAAGGGGCCGTGGGCGTGTTGCAGGCATGACGAGCTGTGTTTGCCGGTTATGCAAGCAGAGGAGCAGCCACAAATCTGACATTTGGGAGCCTTTCAATCTCTGCTCAGAAGTGGAGCGGAACTTTGACAGGGCTGTGGCACCCAAAGTCTGCTTTGAACAGAGCTCTGTGGCTGCAGAGGCAGCAGCTCGGGAGAGGAGAGTTCACCCCACCAACGTTTCAGGTTCATGCCCACAGAGAAGGTTCTCCCTGGGTTTGGAGGGGTGACAAATACAAAGCCACTCAGCCTCTGAGAGAAAGGAAATCCCGGGAAAGTGGAGGCTCATTTTGCACCGAGCTCAGAGTTAAGAGCTCCTGTTAAGGTGATGAAGCTGGAACACTCTCAAGCCCTAACAGCAGCCACTTTTTTCCCAGCTTTTCACAGAAGTTGCTGTGTGTGCTGCAGTCTTTGAAAACGCCGGCTCCTCCTGCTCTCCAGCTCCTCTGGCAAGACCTCTCTTGCCTGCCTTCCACCTTTTTTCTTCCTTTCTTCTTTTCTCTTGTCTATTTTCCTGCCATTTCTCCACATCCTTTAAATGCTGCTTAAAAATCTGAAAGGCTCTACCAAGATTTACAGAGAGACACACGTGGAAAGGGCAAGTCAGTCATGGTTGTCTGTTTGCCCAGCCACCTTTTCAGGGATACACAACATGTGTGCTCAGGATTGGTGTCTAAACTTAGAGTGCTGCAGAGTTGGGGTGAGGGAATACAAACAATTTTTAAGTTATTTTCCCTCCATACGCAGCGTGGACAGCTGCAGGCAACCCAAACCGATCTTGGGAGCCTCGCAGAATATTCCTGTCAGATTGAGAGCTCTCTTGAGCCACACCAGGTTCTGGATCTGATGAAGCATCAGCACCAGCTGAGAAAACACGGGAGCGAGCCAGGCTGCCTAGGTGAGGATGGCTGCTCCCAAAAGACCAAGGAAAACCAGGGAAAAGTGGAAATATCTGAAAATCTATTAGGGGCAACACCAGTTCACCCCTCCAAGGATGTGGCTTCTCTGGGGAGCTGCAGCTGGAGGTGGAGGAGCCATGAGCAGCTCTGGATTTCATAAACACAGTGAATTAAAGCTGCCGGGTCAGCCTGGGGGATCTCAGTCCGCAGCAGCAGCTCCAAGCTGCCCCTGTCCTGCTGCTTTCCAGAGGAATAAGAGCTCTGAAGTCTGAACTGTGCGCTCAGCTGCTGCTGCCAGGAGAGGAAACTGCAACAGGCAGGGCCATACATCTGAACCCAGCTCAGCAGCTCCCTGGCTGCTGCAGGAGCCATCGCTCCCTGCAACTCCAGACACAGCTTTTCTCCTCCCTGGCTTCCCCCTACAACCCCAGACACAGCTTTTCTCCTCCCTGGCTTCTCCTGCAACTCCAGACACAGCTTTTCTCCTCCCTGGCTTCTCCTGCAATTCCAGACACAGCTTTTCTCCTCCCTGGCTTCTCCTGCAACTCCAGCCACAGCTTTTCTCCTCCCTGGCTTCTCCTGCAATTCCAGCCACAGCTTTTCTCCTCCCTGGCTGCAGCAGCTGTCATGTAGAGCAGGCTTCAGCCCAAATCTCTGTCTGTGGCACTCTTTGTGAATAAGAAAAATGTGTTTTACAACCCAGTGTGAGAGATGAAAGAGAAATCAGATAAAGTTAAAATGTTTTACCAGTTCAGTGAGTTGTCTCTGGAAATGGCTACAGAACCTGGGCAGCCACTGAAATGAAATGTACATTAATCAGCTGGGATAGCAGCTATTTGTTGTAAATGCTGCTCCGTACAATGAACAGGACCACTTTTATTTTTGCAAAAGGCTTTAGCTAATCCCATTAGAGAAGTGTCCAGATTAGGGTGATTAAAAGGCCAACTGCACCTCCTTTCTCAGCCCAGGCAGGAGCACAGGGGGATGGTTCATGTCTGCCTCGGGTGCTGTGGTTTGGACAGGACTTGGGCAGGCCAGGGTCACTCACTGGGGCTGTTCTTCAATTTGTTCTCTTCTTCTTTGGAACGTGGAATGGGATTATTTTAAATGATACCATCCAGGGCTTTTATACTGTGACATGTTCCTCTTCCAGGACCTGTGCTTGGTTTCCCAAGCTCTGTTCTCGTGGCACTTTGGGGTTTTCATGTTCTGGTGCACACGTGGAGTTTCCTCCTCTCAAACCCCAAAGCTGCTTCCAGGGGATGGTGCAGCTCTAGGGGCTGCACCTTTGCAATGTCCTTCTTTGTCTGCCTGAGTTCGAGTCTAGAAATTCCTGGTGCTCCTCTTTTATTCAGTAGTGCACAGAGGCAAGGCAAGACAGAAGTGAAAGTAGAAATCTCTGGTTTTAAGTGCCTTTATTTGCTTTGTAACTATTAAAAATATCGGTGTTGACAGCTTTCAAAGGAAATAGATCCGCTGCAAATAGACAAAATATTCCACTAATGGTTCTTTCTCTCCTTGATCCTGTTTCAATCCAGGGACTATAACAAAAACACCTTGTAGGTTTAGACCTATTTAAACCGATTTAATAGATTTTTGGACACTTAATTTTAAATCAGGGCAGGATCAGCAATATGACACTGCCGGCCGGAGAGGAAAAATGAGATGTCATGTACCTGCAATAAGTGCTACAAGGCTCTGCGAGGCAGCGGCTGCGGTTTTTTCCCCGTGCCTGATTAGATTTTATAAATATCCTGCCGTGTTCAGGTGCGCTCTCGTCTGCCCGTCAGCGGCGCCGGGCTGCGCTCCCCTGGCGCCTGACAGCAGCCAGCAGCTCCTAATGACAGCGCTGGGATTTTGGGCACCTTTCTGACACTGCCCTGGCTCCCGGTAATTATCTTGGAGCTCTGCGGCTCTGCACGGGCTGGACATCGCTGCTCCTTCCAGAAACTTCCCCAGGATTTCTCACATTGGTGGGGAAGAGGACTCCAAGTATGATCCGTGCATTGTTACCAACGCCAGCTCCCTGTTTCTCTTTGCTGACATGCTCGCAGTGAATTTGGGGCAGGTTGCAGCACTGGGAGAGGGGATGAGAAACAACTTTGTGTTTTCTTGGGTATCGAAGGAAACCCGGCACAGATTTGTGTGGAAGGCATCAGAACGTTTGAGGATGGTTGATAGGGTTAAATGTGGGCAAAGGCAAAGCTCACAGAGGTGCTGGACCTCAAATCTTTGTTTCATGGAAAGTTTGATCCTGCGGGAAGCTCTTTATGGGCTCATCATGAGAGCTGGAACACAGGCAGTGCCAGAGCAGGGGGGAACATGGATCCTCTTTGCTCCATGTGCACTCTGCCAAATAAAAGATAGAAAATTGATTCTTAGTTATAACTTTTCACCTCAGTGTTGCTTCATCTTTCATCTTCTCAGTGTCTGGATCTTTTAACCTCTGTCTCTCCTGCCTGTTTGTCAATGTACTCATACCACAGGCTCCCTTTTCACACCCTTGATCTCCTTCAGCTCCAGGAGATTCCTCCTGCTGAGCTGGCTCAGGTTTGGGGGCTCACAGAGCCCCATGCAGTGGATTCCCAGCTCAGTTCAGGCTTTCCAGCACACGTCCTACAGGGATCTACAGCAGGGATCTACAGGGATCCCCCTTTTGCTCCCCTTTTGTTGTCAGGTTTGCATTTCNTTTCTTTCTTTCTTTCTTTCTTTCTTTCTTTCTTTCTTTCTTTCTTTCTTTCTTTCTTTCTTTCTTTCTTTCTTTCTTTCTTTCTTTCTTTCTTTCTTTCTTTCTTTCTTTCTTTCTTTCTTTCTTTCTTTCTTTCTTTCTTTCTTTCTTTCTTTCTTTCTTTCTTTCTTTCTTTCTTTCTTTCTTTCTTTCTTTCTTTCTTTCTTTCTTTCTTTCTTTCTTTCTTTCTTTCTTTCTTTCTTTCTTTCTTTCTTTCTTTCTTTCTTTCTTTCTTTTTCTCTCTTTTTCTCTTTCTTTCTCTCTTTCTCTCTTTTTGTCTTTCTTCTCTCTTTCTCTCTTTCTTTCTCTTTCTCTCTCTCTTTCTCTCTCTTTTTCTCTCTCTCTTTCTTTCTCTCTCTCTGTCTCTCTTTGTTCCCTTCTTTCCTTCTTTCTTTCTTCTTTCCTGTGATTCTAATTATTTTACGTGTAATTCCGTACTCTAGCATTGTGAGAACCCTGAACGTTGTGGCACTGGAGCTGACACCCTCAGGAGCACCCAGTACCAGCAGGCACTCGGGGAGGCCGGGTGAGGAGCGCTGGGTGACTGATGCCACCACTCTCGTGGCACCGAGCCCGAGTTCTGGTCCCAGGAATTTCTCCTGTGGAATGATGGAGCTGCCCCAGCCCTCCCAGCTCGCTCAGCTGCTCGAGATTCAATCTCCCAAAGCTGCAGTGCCCCCTCCCACCAGGCTCACCCCAAATAACTCCCCGGGGTGAGTTGTTCCTTCCGAAATCAGCAGGAGGAAAAACCACCCTTGGAACGGGACCTTTGAGAGAAGCAAGGCCAAAGCTTTTCTGAAGAGATTCTGATAATTAGAATAAAGAGTGGGATTTGTTATAATTCCCCTTTTTAGATTGATTTGCCGTCTTTTGGCTCGGAGAAGGCAAATTCTATTTGCAGTGGTTTTTCTGTATAAAATACCCCTTGTGCTCTTTCAAATGAAATATTAAGTGTTTTATTCTCACAGAGCCTGGGAAGACCAAGGGTGTGTATTGGATTAATGGGCCTCTAGTGGAATCCAGGCTTGTCCTTACTGTTTAAAAATAAATTCTGCAAAAATTCTTCAGAGTCTATCAGTTCACAAGATGTTCCCTGCATTTCATTTGCTCTTTTCCGACCACTTCAATATGGCTGGTTCACTTCTGATTACTTGTTTGCTCATTTTAAATAGAGGAAATGGAAATATTTTATTCCTGTAGTAAAGTGTTTTTTGAGGAGGTGTGAGAGTACCACAGAACGAGACAAAATTCAGATAAAGCTCTGTGATAATATCCCAAGGAACTGTTAAAGTTTTCAAAAGAAAGAACATTAAATTATTACAGGGTGGTCATTTTTTTTTAAGCATTTTCTTCAGATACTATGGAATAGAACTTCAATATTTATTTTGCTTATTTTTGAACTATTATTATTTTCTCCAGCTTCTTTTAGGATAAAGTTGTCAAGTATCTATTTCACTCATAAAGCCAGTAGTTGCAACCCTTTATCAGAAAAGAAAGGACATTTACTACCTCAAGTGGTGGTTTCTCAGACACTAGAACAGGCAAAAATCATAAAGCGACAGACTTGCTGTAATTTTAGCTACTTATTTCCTGGAAGAAAAAAAAAATCAAAAAAACCTTGAATTTTTAATTCAGAAGAAAATTAATTCCATCCCTTAGTATTCTTAGCAAGTGACTCATGTACCAGTTTTCAGGCACCAGCAAATCTGTCTTCGGAGAAGACAGGAGATTGAACTTCAGAGGAACTGCTGACGCCCACGGGGTGTCAGTTGGACTCGGCTGACACCACTTGCCAAATTTATTTCTTTGTCTGCCTCTTGTTTCTCCCGGGAGGGTGTAGGGATGGCTGGGAGGGGCGTGGAGCGTGAGGATGTGGTGCGGTCGCTGGGAGAACCTCCTGCTGGACCAGCTGTGGTAACTCATCCCATTCCCTGCGATGGGAGCAGCGAAAATCCACCAGAGCAGACTCCTGGAGCTGTGGAATAGCCGTGGCCTTCACAGGTCAGAGCTCTGAAATGATTCCTTTCTTTAATATTATTATTTGTAATTAGTTTTAAGGTGGGACAGTGGCAGGAAAGAAAATTTTCTTCCAAAAGAGGTGTTATTTCTTAAAGAAATATACTTTCACTAAACTTGCTGCTCCAAATTTGAAGTTCTTTTGTGGTTCAAACTTTCAAAAGAAAAAAAGATTCTCATGAAGGAAATACATTTTGGGTCCTGTGCTGCCAGGATATCTGTATCAACAACTCTCCTGATTTTAAGCACAGCGTGTGTTGGCGAAGGAATGCTTTTATCAGCCCGTGGAGAAAACTCCTGTGGCAGAAATCACTCGGGTTCTGCCAGCTGAAAGCTGCTCGGGTCCTTGTCTCACACTGCTGTCAGTCAGGAGGGGCTGAGGCATCCCTGACGTGGGCTGGACCCAAATTTTCCGGGAGCCAGAGGAAGTGAGACATTGCTAATTTAGACATCACCAAAGTTTCGGTTGTTTTTTAAAAATTGTTTCTGGAGTGGCAATTTTAAAGAGACGCTGTTATCACCAACAGAGAGAGGTGTCAGTGGGAAGGGATTGAAGGTCTTGTACAAACTGACAGGAAAGATTGATAGACTCTATGGTTAATGCCACATTTGCTAATCTGGAGAGATCTCCGTGAAAAATGTGGGTTCTTCTCCTATCACCGTGGATTCTTTTAATGCCTTGTTTTATGGCCTTTATCCAGGCCATTCATCTCTCTCCACCGTCCCAGGTGGCTGGGCCCATCTCCTGCAATATGTTTGCTCATGGTTTTAGAAACCAGGAGCCTTTAGGGAGACGGGTCCTTCTGTCACAGCAGGAAGGGTTTCCAACCTAAGGGATCTAAAATGGATGGAGACTTTTCCTGCATAAAAGCCGTGTGCTAAGTCAAAAACCCATGGATGCTGATGCCTTAAGATTGAGCTTTTATATTTTTCAGACCCTGCGCTGCTTTGGTGTGACTCTAAAACTCCATACAGTCTGTTAAGTCCTGGTTTCACATTCTAGTCAGACAGAACAAACCCTCTCCAGGCTGCACTCAAGGACACCTCGTTGGCCCAGGCCCCCAAAGATGGAAACGGAGCCTCTAAAAGGGGGGACAGACTTGGGCTCAATTCCATCATCCCCTGCAATTGTCACTGGAGAATGAACCCTGATCTGGGAATGGATCCAAACTGCTCAAAGTGGAGCAAACTCGTGCCCCGGGGTCCATGTTGGGTGTGGCCTCTCCCGGAGAGGCTCTGAGTGCCCGAGGTGTCCCTATTGAAGGCCCTGCAATAAATCCCCATTTTATTCTCAGAATCTTCTCTGGCCTCTGCTCTTGGGAGCCTCTGCTCAGGCATCACTGTAACAGTGCCCAGCAGTTCAGGACCTGCAGGAGCTGTGGCTCACTGGGTACATCAGCATTAAATTGGCACAATTCAGCATTTCTCAGCTGGGAAATGCCACTGCTGCATTGCTGGTGGACAATGTCTCACCCGTGCATGGTGTGATCCAACCCCCAGTGTAAAGCAGCAGCTCCATTTCCCTCTGCACGACTTTCTAAGTGCAGAATATATTTACTCCAGGCCTGAGGTGTTTTTCCTGAAGGTAGGGCTGTCTGTGGAGAGGCAGGACAAGGAATAAATAAACTCCCAGACCTCAGTCCCAGGTGTGTTTGGGGGTCTGCCCGCAGCAGTTCCACCAGATCACTGCTCCACTCTCGTGCCCACCGAGAACCTTCCCAGCAGCACAGGGAGAGGTGAAGAAGAGAAAAATTCAAGGGATGGGAGAGACAAATGCCAGGGGGATTCCTTTCCGTGAGAGCCTGTGAGGGGTTATTTCCCCTTCAGCATTTCTGGTTTGTCAGCAATGAAACTGGGAGTTTGTATGGGGGGGATGCAGCACAAATACAGGGGGAGCATCAGCTGGCAGCAGATTTTTCTTTGCTGGAGGTTGAGCAAAGTGCTTGATAAACAAATACTTTCTATCCCAATATATTGTATATATTACTGTAGAGTAATATACACAATAATAATTGTATAATGTACATGTAGAAGGTTGTATTAGTACATTTTACCGTTATTATTGTATATATAGTAATATATATATAATATATGACAGTATATATAGTAATATATACAATAATATTTGTTTAATGTACATGTATAATATTGTATTAGTACTTTATACAATTATTATTGTGTATGTGGCAATATATACAATAATAATTGTATAATGTACTAATATATACTCTTCTGGTGATGTTGTTTTTACCACGATTTTCTCTTCTGTTCTGTTTGTTTGCTCTTCTTTCTCCAAAAGTTGCATTTCATGAAAACGGGCTGCAGTTTTGGTTTCCACTTTGTGTCTATAGGAGAGTTCCTACTCAATGTTCATTTCAGCAAGTTCCTACTCAATGGTTTATGTCCAGTATTTTTTTTCTTCTCTGTATTTCATAGATTTCATTTGGCTTTTCTTAGTTGTGTCTCCCTCCCTACATACCAAAGTAATGGGAATTAACAAAAATGTGGTTTTTGCTTTGGGGATTTAGGACTTGGAAGGTGAGTTAGGGCAAGCAGGAGAAGAGTTACCAGTGCAGATGCACAGAAGACACTTCAGGCTGTGAAAATTAAAAGAACATGTGAATTTTCAGGCATTTAGAACTTGCTGAGTTTGGGATGAAAGGCAGGGAGAGCCTTTCAGAGCAGCTGCACCAAGGAGATCCTGGCAGTGGCTTTTTGGGCAGCGAGGAAAAGCTGCGCCCTTCCCAAAGACCCTGAGCTCCATCCTGGCTGCAGCTGCATCACCCTGAGCCCTGGTTAAACACGCAGCAGTTACACCTGAAACTGGTACTGAGAACGTGTTTCATACAAGGCAGTGAAAAAGTGAATACCACTTTCTGGGATTGGAGTCCTTCCTTCCCAGGAACAGGAAGATTTGCTCCTTAGCTGTGTGCAGTTTGTCTGGTGATGAAGGAGGAGGGAGTGCTTGCTAAACACTGCAGAGATGCTCCAGTGTCTTACCAGGGCTGCAGAATAATTCTTCTAATGATCTGAACTCGTGCTCAGCTTACCCCCTTCCCCTAATTTTGTGGGCCTAAAACCTGAGTATAAATCAGATGCCATCTGAGTGCCTCTCGTGATGTTTGTTGTTTCAGTGCACAAAGCCATTTGTATTGTTGGATAATAAAAATAATGCTTGAGCGGATATCTCTTATTGGGCTTGATATTAATGAAATAATCTTGACCAAACCTTTGTTTCAACCCAGGTGGGGGGAATTGCAAATCCTCACCGTGCTGTTTGTGATTGAGGCAGCCGCCATCAGTTTGCTAATTGCAGCTAATGATTGTGGAAATTGGGAGACAATTAGTTTGGGTTCGACAGCAGAAGTGTTGGGCGTGCAACTGGAGGGAGCTAATGAGAAATGCAAACGGTGATTATTGCGGGTTACTCAAACAGATGCTCCTGCCTCGCCATAAAATCCTGGTCCTGTATTCTCCTTTCCTCACAATTTACGTGTTCAAATTAAACAGGTGGACGTGCCAGGAGCCAGGGAACGGCTGCCAGTGCCAGAGGGCAGGGCTGGGTGGGATATTGGGCAGGAATTGTTCCCTGGCAGGGTGGGCAGGCCCTGGCCCAGGGTGCCCAGAGAAGCTGGGGCTGCCCCTGCATCCCTGGCAGTGCCCAAGGCCAGGCTGGACATTGGGGCTGGGAGCACCTGGGCCAGTGGGAGGTGTCCCTGCCGTGGCTTTAAGGTCCCTTCCAGCCCCAGCTGTTCTGAGATTCTGTGATTCTAAGAAAAATGTGTTGATTTGGTGTAATTAAGAACATACAGTAATTTTTTTTAATAGGATTAGTTAATTTTGTTACAAGAATTCATTAGATGAGGGTCATCCTGCTTCTCCACTTGCAGTGTGTTCATGCAATAATTACACCCTAATATAATAATTGAAAATGAGTTAATTTCAGCAAAATACTCAGCAAAGACTCGTGGATGACATCAAATTTCCTCACCAGCAACTTGCACCAGGTCACTGCCATGCATTGGTGGAATTGTGTTGATTTGGGGTTTTTTTTGTGGGCTGTTTGATGTGTTTTGAGCTGGGCTGACGTGATGTACGGGTGATGTGTGATAACCTTCGGTTCCCTAAATGGATGTGCAGCTCTTTGGGTTTGGGTTCTGACAGGAATACTGGCACTGACAACTTGAGAGGCTGCACTGGACAGTCACAGAAAACACGCTGGTCCAGCAAAAGCCCTTGGAAATCTGAATTCAGGGAAGCATTTGCAGATACAGGAGCTGAGAGTGGGTGAATTTGATCCAAATGTTTTAATATGAAATGAGTATTTATAGCACTTGGGCAATATTTGCATGGCTTTTATAACAGCTCACGGGTGTATCAGAGTGTCTTCAATTTTTTATCATGGGAAAATAATGAATTAGTTGGGGTAAGGAGGTAAACACAGCCAAACCCCGGTGCTTTCAGGGGATCAGGGGAGGTTCTCCCCATCACAGCCCATTGCTGGTGTTGGATCCAGGAGCCCCAGGCACAGCTATTCCTGGATCCAGCAGGGAAATCCATGGTTCTGCTTTAGGCATCAATCACAGAATTCAGTTTGGAAAAGCCCTTTCAGATCATCGAGTCCAGCCAGCACCACCCCCATGTGCCCCCCCATCTGAGAGCCCCTCAGCACCCACCAGAAACTGTCCTTCCTGTGGGTTCCCCACCCAGCCTCCCTGCTCCACACTCACACCGACATTTTCACATTTATTTATGTTGTCTCCAGACCCAGAACTGAATCCACCTCTTTTTTTTCTACTTAAAAAACATCCACGGACTCAAGAACCCAACAAGCCTTTCTTCCTCACACTGGGGCCCTTAAAATGCTTCCATTGTTTTCCTCACCCAAAGATGAAAATGGACTTTTGGGTCTTGCCCTCTGTCATGACGTTGGAAGAATGTGAATTTAACACCAAGTGCTTGTAAAAAAAAAATCCATTATAAAAATTCCTTCACAAATCCCAACTTTTTGATTGAAGCTGTCCCTCCTTGCTGTTAAAGACACCAGAAAGTTTGCAGCTAAGCCTTCCTGATGGTTCCTAAAGACATAAAACTTATTTTTAACCTTTCATTTATTGTTGCAAGCTGATGCTTTCAGGTCTCTGAAGCCATTTCCCCTGACATCCGAGTGAGTCAGACGGCCCCTTTTAGTCAGGGTTTTGTTGTTTTTCCTGTGCTGCTGATCCATCTTTTGATCCCCCTGGCTCACAGATCCTTAAGCCTGGAATTCAGCTGCAAGGTTGAGCACTGCAGCCTTAGACTGTTTGTTTTCAGCCTCTAATTTTTATTTATTTAATCACATGAACATTTAATTAATGCTTGGCAGTTATTTCCATTGAGGTCACCAGATTCTTTGTACCATTCAATATCTTCTGTAGTCAGGACCTTTCATCATTGTCCAATTCAGCTTTTAATCACAAATCTCTCCTAAGTCTTAATATTTGTTATGTGGTGGCTAAAAATCTGTGATTTTTTGGTTTTGTTTCCTCTGAAGTTACTGGAACTTTCTCCGAGTAACCTTCGTTCTCCTGGTTGTGATCACTGCTGATAACGGGATTCTGAAATTCAGTTTTACCTTCCCTTAATGCCTCCTGCATTTTATTATTGCAGAGTTTAGAATAAAAGGTAATTTTGGATAAAGGTGAAATGTAAGTGGGTAACTTTCAGGAAATGTCAACTTAATTTTAGCAAGATTATAAAAACTTTTTTTTCCTTTGCAAAGCTTACTGAGATGGAACGTGCGCTGTTTCTTAAGGGCTGCAGGATTTTGGACAGTGACCTCTCCAACCAAACCTGGATGAGAATTTGGTTGGGACTTGGAAAGTTGGATAAAAGTAACTTGACCTTGAAGTTTTACTCCCATCATTCTTATGTCCACCCAAATTTGTAAAGGCAGAAGCTTGTCCTCTGACTCATTTTCAAGTTCAGAATGCTTGCTGCTTTTCCAGCCTGGAACTGGGTTAAAATAAGACCTGTAAGGAACTTTTCCTCATCTGCCTGACAGCACAGATGCTGCCAGCTGATGAACCCCCAAGGAGCTGCTGCCTCTCTTTTCAACTTCCTCATCCAGAGGTTTTAATTATTTGCATTAATTTATTTAACTTGTTAAAATTAGACATTTTTGCTTTTCTCTCCTCATTCCTATGAACTTTCTGTAACCATCTCAGTCATTCCTACATGAATTTCTTACAAAGGTTTTCAGGAAAATAATCTTGGGTTCCTTCTGAGGCTCCAAAATGTTGTTCAGAACCAGAGGGGTTTGACCACTCCTGGTTCATGTTGGTTCCTGTGTTAGATTAGATATTAATTAATGGGACATTTTAGGAAGAGCATAATTTCTGGATCAGGTCTTCATTTTAAAAACCTTGTCTGCTCTGGAGTTTGGGAAAAAAATACACAGAGAGTGGCTCTTGCATCCTTGTTTTCTGGGCATTTCAACTGCTCCAAGTGCTGATGTTAAATATTGTGCTCTACAATTAATGGACAAGACTGTGGACTATTTGATGGCAGAGAAGGGGAAAGAACGGCAGGAGCTCCATGGGTTGGGAGCTGCAACCCCAGAATCCCAGAATGGGTGGGGTTGGGACCCCAAAACCCACCCAGGAACCCCAGAATCATGGCAGGGACACCTCCCACTGTCCCAGGCTGCTCCCAGCCCCAATGTCCAGCCTGGCCTTGGGCACTGCCAGGGATGCAGGGGCAGCCCCAGCTGCTCTGGGCACCCTGGGCCAGGGCCTGCCCACCCTGCCAGGGAACAATTCCTGCCCAATATCCCACCTGAATTTCCAGTGTGGGTGTCCCCAGGGGGGTTTGGAGGCAGTTTCATATTGTGCTGCCCTTTTTGTGGTATTTGAGACAGACCTCAGCTCAGCTCCTGACGTGCAGGGTGTTTTTTTCCCAGCAAGACACAAGGAGTGCCAGCACAGTGCCAGCCCTGTGCCTCTGCTGGCAGCTGACTGAGCAGTGTTTGCTGAAGAACAGGACAAAGCCTTGGAAATCCCATTTTTCTGCCTTGCAAACGTATATGTAGTGCTGCTGGAACATGCTGAAATCCCAATTAACTTCATCATGGGGTTCAAAACTGCAAAGGTTCTGTGGCCTTCAAGTGTGGGAAATTACCTTTATTTAGTACTCTACAGATCTCTTCTTTTTTCCCCTCTTTAAATCTAAACATGCGTCAAATCTGCTTGATCTGCAACCCCAGATCCAGATATGATTTGTGTGGAGGGCAGCAGAAAACGCTGTGAAGCATTTCAGTGCTTCTCAATACCAGCTCAGTGGATAAGCTGCTGTCGCTTTAAAAATATAATGTGCAAGCTATAATGAGAAAAAAGGTTGGATTCGGGCCAAAAAATTTAAAACCTTTATGGTGGATTAAACTGTTTTGCAACCAAATACCGCTTTTCTCCAGAGCAGCCCATTCCCTCATGCAGCTAAACACTGCCATATGTTTGAATTCTTGCAGGCCTCCTAAGGCTGACCCAGAAGAAATGTCAACAAATGTTTGTGAGTCCTCGTGGCCTTGTAACATTTTCTTTCCAAAGTGAAGAATGGAACAGCAGGAGCTGTAACACTCCCCCAGAACAGACATATGAAGGCATATGGCTGACATGGGAGCCTGCTGCCTCTTCCAACATTGCTGGCTTCATTCTCAAGGATCCTTTTTTTTTTTTTCCCTTTTTTTTTAATTCCTCCAGACAGCTCAAGTTGTCTTTCTGGTTCAGGAGTTGCTCTGTTCTGCTCAGAGCAGAGCTGGGGTCCTGGGCAGCCCCTGCTGTGCCCTGGGAGAGCTCCCAGGTTGTTCCTGAGAGTGGGGAAAGCCAGGGATGAGGAGATGAGGAGGCTCCAGGTTGGGAATGTCCCTGGAGGGTCTTGAGGCAGCTCTGTGCACTCAGGAGCTCGGGCAGCTGGGAAGGTTTTATCAGACCACAAACCCAGGGCTTGCTCTGGTTTTGGTCATGAAAAGAATTTAGTGCTGAATAGCGACACTCAACTTTCATTGCAGACGTGGGTTTATTATCGCTTAAATAGAGGGTTTGAGTTTGCTGATATGGGGGAAGCTCTTCAAATGCACAGGGTCTCCAGTTTTTCCCAAGTCAAGGTGATTTAATTGTATAAAACCATTAGACTTCCAATAGAATTTGTGCTCCAAAATCTCTCTGATGCTCTGGATCACTTCTTCCCTATAAACATCCCTTCCTTCAATTATTGCTTTTAATTAATTGAAATATTCCTGTGTTGCACTGAGGTAACTCCAGCGTTGGAAATCTCTAGGGAACAAAGCAACCAGAAGGGTAAAAATCAGCTCCACAGCTCCTCTCCAGCTGCCCGTGTTTCACCTCTCTGGTCATGTGCATTTTCCCTGGCTGTTCCTCAGGCTCTGGGGAACATCTGTGTCCCTGGGCCCAGCTCTGCTGTGCCTGGGGTACTCACCCAGATCTGATCTGATCGAACACCAGATCTTGATCTGAAACTGGTGACTTTTGGTCATTTTTTGTCCCAGTCCATGGTCCAGTATTTGTGGATGTGCAGTGCTTTCAACCATGAAATCTTGACCTTTTGATTTACAGCAGTGGGTGTTTCTCGCTACCACAAGATATTTCTCCACCGAGTATTTTGGAAGGTAATTTATGTAACTGCTCATAAAATTATACTGCCTTGATGTGGGGGATTGCTGAGGTTTATTTTCTCCAGTGTGGCTGGGGCAGTTCCCATGCCCTGAAAAATGAGAGCATGAACCCAGCATTTGAATAAAATACAAACTATAAAAGGAAAAATCCAACATTTAGTGGAGTTTCTGTGGTTTATTTCTCATGCTCTCTTTTTCTTTGGGCACTGCAGTTACAGTAATAAGAAAACAAGAATGTAAAAACAATGAACATCTTGCAGGAGATTGACAGAATGAATAATTAGATTTCTTTTTTTGAGAAGGGAGTGGGGAAGCTTATTATTGCTATTTGAAACCTCTGAAGTGGATTTTGTGAGGTGTTCAGCCCTGCTTTAGCTCGCAGGATGCTGCCTGTTAGCAAGGGCTGGGGTGCAATTACCATTTCTGTGCCTGGAGAAGCAGCAAGGTGTTGAAGCCGAGTTGTCCACACTCTCAGGTAAACTCCTCAGGGAGGTTTGTTTCTCAGAACTCAGGCTGACACTGCCTGAAAACTGAATAACAGGTTTGTTTGGATGTGTTGAGTGGTCAGGTACTCATAATTCTGATGATCATGAGTCCGTGTTTGCGTTCCCCACACGGGGAGCTCACCAAGCGAACATGGAGTGTGCGGGCAGCCCCGGCTCGGCTCAGCTCCACAGCTCCCAGATGGAGAAAGGTTGGCTCCCTGGAGAAATAATCCCAATATTGCAAATTCTCTCCCCTTCCCGGGCTGTTCCCAGCTCCAGGCGGTGATTGCTGAGGAGCTCCTGGGGCTGAGGAGCAGCGGCCGCGTGGCCAAGCCTGGCGTTGGCAGAGGGCACCTCAGCCCAGCCCAGCTGCACAGCCGGGTTTGCCCCGTGCCAGGGCTGGATTCGCAGCTCTGCCCACAGGCTCGGTGCCTGGGCTGCCTCAAGGCCCCGTGGGCTGGGCACTCCAAGCCGTGCTCACCACATTTCCTCAGCCTCTTGGGCAGCAAGGGCTGGCATCTGCCAGCAAGGCGCTGTGGGGACGCTCCCAGCAAAGCTGCCCAAGGCCACCCAGAAGGCTTCAGCCGTGGCCTGGAATATTCTTCCATCCCTGTTCCATTCAATTGGAAAGGAAAAGTGTTATTGCTGTATGAAAAATACTGCACTTATCTGTTTGAGATTAGCTTTTGGCAAGCAGGCTTTGCTGCGCTGTGGGGGGAGTCACATTTCTGCAGAGTCTGTAAAGTGATGCCTTTCATTATTATAGTTATCTTTGATTTTTTTTGGAATTAGGATCATGGAATCATAGAACCATTCAGGTTGGAGAAGCCCTCCCAGCCCTTGGAGTCCCAGCTGTGCCCGGTTCCCACCTTGTCCCCAGCCCAGAGCTCTCAGTGCCACCTCCAGGTGACACCTCCAGGGCTGGGGACTCCAAAGCTCCCTGGGCAGCCCCTGCCAAGGCCTGAGCCCCCTTTCCATGGGGAAATTCCTGCTGGTGCCCACCCTGAGCCTCCCCTGGCCCAGCCTGAGGCCGTTCCCTGTGCTCCTGTCCCTGTGCCCTGGGAGCAGAGCCCGACCCCCCCGGCTGCCCCCTCCTGGCAGGGAGTTGTGCAGAGCCAGAAGGGCCCCCTGAGCCTCCTCTGCTCCAGGCTGAGCCCCTTGCCCAGCTCCCAGGGGAGGTTATTTCTACACAATCCCCCTTTTCCTCTGGGTGTGTTAACACCAGGCACTCCTTGCTCAGTCCCCAAAAAAAGCCACTGAAACTCAGAGAGGGGCTGTGCTTCTGCAATCTGGTGAAATACTGGAGATGGGTTCTCAGCTTTCAGCCAGCGAGAGTTTGGTGCTCTGTTGGTGTTCTTTTGTGGTGGTTTTTTAATTTATTTTTATATGATCCTTATATTTTCCTAAACATATCCTCCTGTTGGTCGAATCTGAGTTTATCACAATTGCCAGTGCTACTCTGGAGCTCATTTATTGTCATTTACAGAAGTGCCTGCAGCACCCAGGCCTGGCTCCATCAGGCACTGTCACTGATGGATATCAGCAGGAATTCTTCCCTGTCTGTGCAATTTCTCTGGAATATGCAGAGCAGTCCCCCAGGTATTTTTTGGTTGTGTTTATTTCTACTTCACAACCATTGTTTGGAAGAAACCTCCTCATGCACTTGCTCATAGCTTATCAAAATTACACAAAATTAAAGCCTTGGTGCTGTTTGGGCGGCATAATGAAGGGCAGACAAATGTGAAATATTAATTTTTCAACTATTCTGGTTCGTTTTGGCTGGGAACTTCAGTGTTACGAGCACTTCCTGACCTGCAGCAGCTGAAATACAGACACGTGCTTGTGTTACAGCTCCAAGAACAGATAGGAAGGCAAGTTACCCAATAACAAAGTAACTCCATAAAAGATCTGGGGATATTGTAATTTCTGGAGTGATAGCCTGAAATGATAGGCAGTGGAAAATCAAATCCTTGCCATAAATACTGCAGAAATTCTGCAAAGCTGTGTTAGTTGTGAGTAAAAACTGCTCAGCAGGTCCTGCTCCTTCCTCATTTTCCAAGTTCTTCCTCATTGATATTTATTTGGGTGTTTAATGGCCATTTCTTAAAAATTGTATACATATATATATAATATACCTAAAAATACCTTTATGTGCGTATATTATATCTACACAAATATTTTATATCATGTCAGTGTCAAGGCATCGGTTGCTTGGTATTGTTCAGTGCTGAAAGCTGAAATGTCCCAGTTAAAGAGGATTTGGGGGGTTTTTTGGGATCAGTGATGTGTAGCTCGTCTCCCTTTCTTGAAGGCAGACAAGCTTCAAGAAGCGTTGAAGCGTTTCTTCAGGCTTTCCTTCGTCAACATTTAAAGAGTTTCGTGGACAAATTCCTGTGTTTGACATTGCCTTGTCCTTGGCTGAGAAGCCAAGTGTGTGATGTCCTCTGAGGAAACACAAAAGGAAACGAGGAAAAGCCAGCGAGGAAGGACAGACCCCGAATGGCTTCTGGGTGACCCCAAATGAATTTGCCATCCATTTTCCCTTCCTGCCACCCTCCCCAGCTCCAGACAAGCCGTGACCTCTGCGAGGCTGGGAGGGGAATGGCACAGGAACAGGCGAAGGGATGTGTTTGGTCCAGAAATAAGGCTGAATGAAACTTTCTTTTTTAAAGCCTTACAAACGTTTGAAGAGTCATTGCAGGGTTTGCAATAGGCTCCCCAGAATGAATCATGAATCTTCCTGGGCTGACAGAGATATTCAGTGAGTTGAATGAGGCACACAGAAATTCAGAAACATCAGATCTCTGTGGTGACTTTGAACAACTCCTCTTTTCTTTATTTATTAATAAAAGGAAGAAGGGAGGAAAAAAAATGTTCCCGAGACCAAAGAATTCTGTCTCTCTTGAGCCTCTTGGGCAGATTCTGAGCTATTCTCCTTTATGGTACCTCTGATGTCCCAGAATTGTTCTTCCTTGGGTGTCTCCAGTGGACCTGGAACCAGCAGGACAATTTTGTAGAACATTTATATAAAGATTTTTCCAAAGGTTAGTTGAATTTCTTTTCTGTGCTGAGTGTCCCCTACAGCTTGACTAATGGGGGCATTCAGCATATACTTCAGTGGCTCTCAATTTTTAGGTTTTCTTTTCAGGTCACTAGAAGAGATTGATAAAAGAGAGCAGAAGAAAGCCAGAGGAAAGAAATAGAGAACAGCCCTCTGAAAGATCATATAAATAGAGCACCAAATGCTGGTGGAAACAGCCTCTGCTGTGGGTTTGCTCCAGAGGAAAGATCTGGCCATTCATGTTTGGTGGAAGAAAAGCACCAAAGAAGAGGGAAATGGCAAGGGGAGGAAGCAAACCAGAAAAAAAACCCCGAAAAACCGTGGGGAGAATTTGCCATAAAAAATTTCAGCGCTGAGAAGCTCCCAGCCCGTGGTGTCTGGCATCTGCTGCCGGTGGAGGCTGAGCTCCAGCGTGACTCAGAAGGCTCCAGAGCAGCTCTGGGTGCCTCCTGCGAGGGCAGGAACTGCTCTGCTGGGCTCTGCAGGCCCAGTGGGCTTTTCCAGGAGAGAACATGTACCAGCCTTTTACTGCTAGCTGCTCAAGAACAAAGGCGTAAAACAATCTGCTAGACAACAAAAAAAAAAAAGTCACATTTTAAAGTACAAATGAAGCATTTTCCCACGTGTAGGTAGTTTGAATCATATACAGTGTGGTACATGGAAATATTTAAGCGCTAAAAAGTTGTACAATTTTTAATTCGTATTTATTTACGTGCATTTACATCCATATAGGTGTGTATATACAAAAAGTCCGTAGCTGCTTCCTGTGGATCCACTTCTTCCAAATTTAGATTTTAGAGGAGAGGTCCAATAGGCTTTTCCAAGAGAGAATATGTACGAGCCTTTTACTGCTAGTGGATTGAGGACAAAGGTTTCAAATAATCTGCTATACAGTGAAAATAAAAAGGCAAGTTTTGGAGTGCAAATGAAGCATTTTCCCACATGCAGGTAGTTTGAATCATATACAATGTGGTACATGGAAATATTTAAGCGCTAAAAAGTTGTACAATTTTTAATTCGTATTTATTTACGTGCATTTACATCCATATAGGTGTGTATGTACAAAAAGTCTGGAGCTGCCTGCTGTGGATCCACTTCTTCCAAATTTAGATTTTAGAGGAGACTGGGGGAAGCTGGAAACATTGAGACAGAGTGCTTGATTTGCGATATTTAAAATGACAGAACATACCTGCCCGCAGGCCTGCCAGTCCACTCGTGTTCCTGGTACCTGGGGAGGACGGGGCTGCAGCAGCATGAGGATAATTAATACCGACTTCATCCTCCGGGGCCTGGCGTGTGCCTGCAGGCCCTTGTGACCCAAAAGCAGGAAAAAGCTGATAAAGTCATGCTGTCCTGGGAGACCTGGGCACTCGGTGACTTGCAGAGGGGTTTTGGAGGGGCTCATTTGTTCCCTGTGAGGCCACAGGAACCTTCTCTGTCTTGCTGGTTAATTTGCCCTCGGATGGGGGACACTGGGGCTGTGGTCTGCGGGCTGTCAGCATCCTGCAAAGCACCAGGGTGTGGTTTTGGCTCTCACAGGAGCCAAAAGAATGTACAGAATGTAGGTGACAGAGGAACAGGACTTGAAAGGCAGAGTGACTTCATGTCCTTGGTCTGGCAGAACCCATGGAACACATCCTGGGGCACCAGGGCAGGACTGGGAGAGCACTGTGGGTTTGTGACCTGCTGGGGCTGGCAGAGGTGACAAACACTGTTTGTGACCTTCACAGGCGTTGGTTCCCTGTTCCCATCCAAGGTGACGCTGTGACACAGAGTGGGGGATTGGGGCACACTGGGGTGCAGAGTTATTTCCTGGCTGTGGGATGGGATATAAGGATGTGTCACTGTGCAATGAACGGCTTTGCACAGCCCCATCATGTGAAGGCCGGGACCCCTCAGCAATCACCTCAGGAGCACCCACATTCTGCTGTGGAGTTTCTTTGCTGCCCCGGTGGTGCTCCCGGCGAGTGCTGGGGTGCTGGATGGAGTTTGGACTGGGAGGTTTGGCAGCAGCCGCTCTCCCCTGCCTGTGGCACCACAACCAGCACCCAGCAGCGTGGCTGGGGAAGGGCTGGGAACACCAGGGGAAATATCTGGGGAGAAGATAAAGTCAGAATAGTTCATAAGAAAGAGGAATGGGCTGTTAACCTGCTTTGGACAGAACCTTGCTTTGAACAGAACCTTGCTTGTGTGAAACTGTCTCTACACTCTTGTGCTTTGTCCTTCTCTCGTGTGTCCTGCCGAGGGCATCCCCCCAAGTGGAGAGGTCCTTTCCCTCTGGATAAACCTACAGGATAGTTCAGCTTTTCCAGTCAAAACCTGTTTCCAGGCCTCATTTTGTGTCAGGCTTCTTGTGCCAGCTTTGGGTTGACAACAGCTCCTCCAGGACCGACCCCTGTGTTGGATTCGGGCATTAACACTTCTTCCTCTCAGAAGCAGATGGCAACAGGATAATTTCGAGTGCTCCAGTGCTGTGGTGGTGCAGGGCAGCACGAGGAGAGTGAGTGCTCCTCTCTGTGCTGCCCAGCATGGGGGACAGCCCTGGGTGCTGCAGGGGCCCTCAGGAGGGAGCACGGGGCAGGGAGAACATCCCCAGCTCTGAAATGAGAGGGGTTTACCCTGCCCTGCAGGGGAACATCCCCAGCTCTGAAATGAGAGGGGTTTACCCTGCCTTGCAGGGGAACATCCCCAGCTCTGAAATCAGAGGGGTTTACCCTGCCTTGCAGGGAGAGCCTCCCCAGCTCTGAAATCAGAGGGGTTTACCCTGCCTTGCAGGGAGAGCCTCCCCAGCTCTGAAATCAGAGGGATTCACCCTGCCCTGCCTGTGGAGCCCATCACTGGGTGTGTGGGGGTAAGGCAGATCACACAAATTGCTGTTTGCCCTTTCTGAGGCAGTGCTTGCCCTTGGCTTTGCTCCATCCCTTTGCACGTGGCCACCTTCCAGCCCAGGATGGGAAGTCCTCAAGTGTCCCTGTCTGCACAGAGACCTTGGTGGTGCTGCTGATGTCAGCTGTGGACATCAGTGAAGTGACAGCCTCAATAACCTGGATTAACTTTGAGTTTGGAGCTGCTCTCAGCAGTGTAGCTGCCCCAGGTGACCTCCAGAGCCCCTTCCCACCTAAATTCTCCTGGGGGGCTCCGTTAGGTGCTGCCTGTGGCATTCCCACTGCTGGGCTCTGCTGCCTGCAGGAAGGGGGAAGAGACAGATTCCCCTGCAAAGTGATTCCAGGCCAAAGCTTATTGAGTTGATAATAACTTGCAGGAGCAATTTATACCCGGCCAAGGACACTCAGCCTGGTCAAGGCCCCAGATCCGTGTTCTCCAGCAGGGTTAAATCCCTGTTGTGCACTCAGACACTTAAACCTCACTGCAGATCCATTTTTTTACACCTAAACAGAGATTACTCTGGATAAAAATACGCTGTGGTGCTGTGCCATGTAGTAGGGACTGGAATAAAACTTGGCGAGCTAGCAGGAAACAGATTCTGTGGAAGCTGTGTTCCTGAAATGCAAATTGCAGAAACCATCAGAATAACTTCACGCAAATTATATTTATACAGATGAGCCAGCTCCAGCAGAGAGGGGGGTTTGGGCAGTGCACAGCAGAGAACGGCAAACATCAAAGAATGGCATCGGGGAAGTCAAGTTTAAACTTTATTTTAAGCTAGAACTTATCCGCACATCTTCAGAGCAGTTAATTATTCACTGAGGAGAGAAGTGCGAGAAGGAACGGGGAAGCTCTGCACCCAAACAGCAGAGCTCCTCAGCTGGCGTGTGGGAGCTCTGAATTCCAGCCCTTCCCTCTCAGTTTTATAGGGATCCGTGTATTTTGCAGAGGTGAAACGGCTCAGAGCATTTTTCAGAGGTGAGGGGTTTTACAGGGTGCCTTTGCTCACTTCCAGCAGCGGCTCCAAGGTTAAGCGGCGTGTGGCAGGGCCAGGCTGCAAATTCATGGCAGAAGCATGGAAAGCTCACAAATCCCTGAACCTTTGTGACTCTGAGCTCAAACCTACATCATTTTTATTTTAAATTATGTCAGGTTCCTTTTTTTCTTTATTTTTGCGTTTTACCAGCATTGTTGTTTATTGTGTGCATTCTGAATGTTTAATATGCAGGTTATGAATACCTGGATTTTTTTTTTGTAAGCTTGTAATAATTAATCCCAGGGAGAAAAAAAGCCCTTCAGCCACTCAGTCCATTTGCCTGAGGTTTTGCAAAAACCTTGTTTCCATACGGGATTTGAATAAGCAGTTTATGATCAATAATTCAGCCAAGAAGTTTTGACTTCTTCAGGTTTTAATTCAGCCACACAGATGTCTCCGGCACTTTGAATACGGCCAGCTCTCTTTGCTTGAGAAATAATTTAATTATTAAGGTTTTTCTTTAATCATTGTGTGTGGTGTCAGTTGTCTTTCCATAGGCACTTCTCCAGTAAATTGTAATCAAATAACCATTTACGTGCAAACCTGAGGCAATGGAGTTCTGACAGTGCTAGAAATGCTTTTTGAAGTGTCAGATATATGGAATATTTTAGTCTCTTTCAGTCATTTCTGTGATATTTACCAGAAGTTTCATTGGGCTTGAAAAGAGTTGCAAAAATCTGGATCAATTTCATTTCAGAAACTCATCCCTGATGCTTTTGGATCTCTCAGTGAGTGGGACCTAAACATATGTAGTTCTAAACCCTCCGTTTAAATCCTTTTATGATTGTGAGCAATTTGTCTCTGTTTCATTAAACTCTCGGACGTGTTCCCAAGCTTATTTCTGTAACTGCTCTTCTGGAAATATTTCATTTTAGGGGCACATTGGATACCATCTTACTCCAATTGGAGATCTTTGCTATTTCTAGTATTTTCCCTCTTTTTTAATGAGATTGACGTACCTGGCATGTTTTAGAGGATGTTTTAGTGTGTGCAGTGGGTCAGGAAAAGGCAAAACGAAAACAAGCCGAGCTTTGGGGTTGTTTTGGGGTTTCCGTGGCGTAAATCTCATATTTTGCGTGCGCCTCCATCGCGTCCCTTCATTCACTTTGCCAGGCGGCCCGCAAAGCCGTGAATATTTATTTAGTGCTGTTCCTAATGGTTTTGCTAATCGGGAATTATTCGGGTACAATGCGGGACATTTGTACACGGAGCAGATAAGCCCCCCTGGCAGACAAGGGGCGCTTTGTCGCGCACAAGAATTCCATTGTCCGCCGCCTTCGCTGTCAAGTGCCTGGGGAGCCCGGGATTTATGATGATGCCACAATGGCCCTTTCACAGGGGTCTCTAAGATGCTGTGAGATTCCGCTCCTCTGCTTTTCAGGCTCCCGAACCTTTTTGTGGCGCGGGGACAATGCGGGATTCAGGCGCTGCCCGTTTCACACCAGGCGTCGCGCAGGAATCGCACGGGGACAATGGGACCCCTCCAGTTGTGTCACTTCGCATCAGCCGCCTCTGCAGCCACGGCTTCTTCACCCCAAAAAGTCCCCTTGGGCCGGCTGGTTGGAGGAGCCACTGTGGCCAATCCATTTGGGGCACTGGAACTGTTTAATAGGATTTTTATTTATTTATTTAT